>VZSV01000278.1:237131-290987 GCA_013398735.1 Nothocercus julius
TGGAGCGCAGGGGAGCGGAGTCCCCCGCGCAAGCTGCGCGCCCGGCCCCGCGCCGGCGGCGGGGCGGAAATTTGCGCCGTGGGAAGAGGAGAGGAACATGGGGAGAAAAAACGGGAGGAAAATGGGGACAAGTGAAGGCGCGTCTGGCAAAACGGTCCTGCTGCCCAGAGCAGGTCCGTGCCCACCGGTGTGGGGGCTCCTTGGGCAGACGTGCGGAAATAGCAGATCCTGATGCTTCCAAATTAGGAATCGGTATTGACACAAGTAGAGCCGATGATAGATGAGGGGCTGCAGGTGTTTTCAAGAGTCTCATCTACCCCCTGCTGTTTCTTCCAGGTTAAAATCTAAGGCTATTCAGGAGGATTTTAGGTCAAATCAATGCATCTTGTACCAGTGCATAGTAAGAGGCTCTGCCTCTTTACCTCTCTGTGCTTCCCTGGAGGGAATGGGGGAAGTGTGTCTGGGGACACAGCTGCCCTCTGAGGAGCCTGCCCTTGGTGGCAGGTCCTGGTGAATCCTTGCCCCTCTTCTTTGCTTGTGCACTGGTGGATGGACTCCCAAACAGGTCAAAGCACTGGCTGGTTGGAGCAGGGCACATGCGTGGGGTTTTCCTCCTGTCTTTTCCCACTGAGCTACCTCCATCTCCCCGCATCACTGGTGCAGCTAAAGGACCGCTCGCTGGCAGCAGGTCTCTGACTTGCTTCTGGCATGGGCGTCCTGGTTAGATTTTGGCTATGTGTGGGGTGAGAGCTCATTCTCGCATGGAGGAACCAGCATTGCTTTCTTCGCCTACTTGCAGCCAGCTTGCAGGTACGCAGCTAATGACCACTCCTTTTTCAAGCGAATAACAGCAAACTCAGCAAAGAACTACATTTAATCTTCACAATGAGCCTCCCACAGGTAAAACATTGTGCCTGTTCGTGAAATTACTGGAATTTATTTTTACTCTGCCATACATGCTTGTTAGTAAAGCCTTATTTGGAGATCCTTACCAGGTGGAAGGGTAAATTGAATAAAAAGGCAGCTAAAAGCATCCAATCCAAAATGTGGTCCCTTGCTGCAGGTGAAGTATCAAGTGTGGCCATATTGACCCTACTGAGGACTAGGGAAACTCATTAGATTCTTCCCTGTTCATCTGAGACTTTTGGCCACTCACTACTGCAATGAATGCAGCGTCCCACGCTCAGCAGCTCTGCTTGCGGCTCGCAGCCAGGATGAGGAGGGACACGTGGGGCTGCGTGCGAGCGACGTGGCCGGAGCATCCTCAAACACCAGGGAGCTGAGACGGAGCAAACTGTGCAAACTAGGTCAGTCCTGCCCCTCTTTACTCGATACAGCAGCAGCGAGAGCACCCGCCCAAGCCTGGAAAACTCATTTCCTTGGCCCAAAGGAGTTCAAACCCCATCTCCTTGCTTTGTGCAAGTTTAACCCATAGACATGGCAACTACATCTAGTTAAGTGAATTAAACTATTCTAGGACACCAGATTGCATTTCCCTTTTTCTTTTTTACTATTATTTTTTACTTATCCCCTCTGAGAGATTGCTTTTCTGTATTTTCCCTGTAGCCAGTCCCAAAAGTAGCCAGAAGGAATTGCCCCTAGTGATGGGACTTTGAGGCAGGTGAGTTTCCTCCACTGAGGAGCTCGTAATGGTGCCTGGAGGTAGGGAAAACAGGAGAATTTATTTGTGCCAGTGTGAGAGGGTGAAGAAGATGTCGGAGCAGGGCAGGCTGCAACTGCGTGAGTACAGGAGTGGTTAGTCCCGGGGGGGAAAAAGCAGCTTTGCTCAGAAGACTGCAATTAATTGTTTCATAATGTAAGATGTCAATGGCCAGCTCTGAAATTTGGCTGGCAGAGTATCATAGGAGGCTGTAAGTACATATTGTTGCAATACATCCTCCAGACCTTCTGGCCACAAACCAGCTTCCTTTTTCATCAGCCACAAGGAAGAAATATTGCTCCCCAGCCCCCCAACCCACTTATATCATGCTGTTAAGGACAATTCTGACTGTAAAAATAAGAAATATTATTCAACATCATCCACTTAAACACAGCCGGTGGTGAAGACGCTTTTGATCGCCTTGTAAGGCGCAGAACTATTAAGGACGGAGGTTTAATAATGATCTTGTCATGTCTTATTGGCAGGTGGTAGCTAAAGACGCATGATATTTCTTGTGCTCTTAACAGGCTGAAGTTTTCAAACATTTCCACGCAAGCACAGAGTTCACTGCTGATTTCGGCAGTTTAGTTTAGCCCTTCTATAAATCCGAAAGCAAGACATTTACAGCACTTCCTTCATATGCAGCGTGTGCTATATTTCTGTTTTAATTTAGAAATATTGACAAGCCAAGATTTCCCTATGTAAGGTGTGTGTGAGTGACGAGGGGAGGCGTTCCTTATGAAACCATGCAAGAATGTGCAGCTGCTTTTCAAAGAAAAGATTTATTTTCTAGGTCCTTTAAAATATCTCAGAGCTAATAGTCACGAGTGACTGAGCTGTGCTTGTCTCCACAACGGCCAACCCCTACACCTCCTTTCTGGATATATTTAGGTTGGAAGACTTGATCCCGTCCTTGGTTTCAGCCCTAAAAAGACTTCCTCATCTTAGTCTTTCTGAAAGAGGGGATTGCTGCCCATCCATAATTTCTGGGATCATGGAAAGCAGTTATTCCAAGCAGAACACAAGAGGGAACTTGCCTAGAAGAGGAGCTTGCCTCCCAAGTGTGCTTCCAAGCACAGGTATCATGGGATTAGGAGAATTCATTATGACAAATTCTGATAAACCTCTCGGAATTACGATGGCTCAAGAAAAGCAGCCCTAAAGTAGTCAAGTCCCAATTAAATAAATGCGCTGAACTTCCTAAGAAATTCAAATGAGAGTTGAGGCACTCAGTTTCTTATAAAAACAGTTCTTTGGAAAAAGCTTTTCCCTTCCTAGACATAATCATGTGAGGGCACCCTGAAAAAACACGGCAAGAAATGTGAAAGGTCAATTCTTTTCCAAGCTCTCAGCGCTGACTGACACAGAACCACGTCTGGGACCAGTACACAAACATTAACAACAAGGCATCAGTATAGTTTTACCAATTAGCATGAATTACATTTTATTAGAAAAATTGGTACTATAGGGAAGGTGAGAATGTGTTTTTTTGTTTCCTACTGACCTATGTACTTGATGGAAGTATTCTATTTTAAGAGCATTTTGATGACAACTGGTTTTAATAAATGTAAGATCATGCTTTATTTTTATTTCCCTTATTAAAGTTTAGAAGAAATTACAGGAAAAAATGATGTCTGGCTAACTGGAGAGCAAACTGCACTGCACCTCCTGGGGGGGTCTCTTCTCCACCTAAACACATCAAGCTTTTTGTGCTTCTCTGCTTATAGCCAGATTCTACTTGCCACTACTCCGGTGGCTACGTTTGGACCTTGCTCTCCATTAGACAGTGATTTCTAGCAAGAGAATGTGAACAGCAGTGCATCGCTCCAATGCAAACCCTGGAACCAAAACTGTTGGAAGAGGTTATGAACGCTTCCATTTTTATCCCACCAAATGAGAAGAAGTTAGGACATACCAAATTCAGTATGTGCTATTCAACTTGCAGCACCACTGCAGACATACACAGTTCATGATTAATTTTCCTAGGCTCATAGCACCCTTGAAAAAGCTAGTTTTCTTCCTATTATGATACCTTAATTTCATATGAGAGGAGCCAGCATCCTTCACCTGCAGCTCAGAGTCATTTCTCATGGAGAGCTGGGCTGAGGGCGCAGAAGAAGGTTGTGCTACTGCCCTTTCATCTCACCTTGCTGCGGGTGCGGGTGTACACACACTTTGTTTTGCCTTGAAGCTTATAATGAACCACACAGAAAGAGGAAAATTGTGTGCCACCTTTTCTCTTGGGTGAGGAAGCTCTACCTACTCCTTCAGGACACAAGAGAAGAGAAAGGAGGAGCTGGAGGGGAGCAAAGGAGGAGCTGGAGGGGAGCCTCCGTGGGCGGCCTGGAAGGGAAAAGGCAGGTGGGCTGAGGTGTTTCCACATACGCTTTGAAAGGCATTAACAAGATGATACTGCTGCTTAAGGGTCTTCCACAGTGAATACCTTTATATCCCTAAAAAGAGATTAATAGAAAAATCTAAAATGTCATAATTTTATAGTGCCCTATAACGATTCTCCAAGTTATTGAGACGTTTTGGATTGGGTCCTAAGCAAATGCCTAAGCCAGGCAAAACGTCGATGTTGTCACACATGGTCAAATGCGGCTCTGCTAAAAATTGTTATAGATGCATTTTATATATTCCATATATAAAGTTAATTTCAGTATTTCTCTAATAGTGATATAGTGGCTTGTATTAACTTGATTTCATAGCAAAGCCATATAGATCTACAAAAGGAGAGTCACATCCTTGTTACGATAGAATCAATGTTGCTTTCTTCTGCATCTGTTCTGGTAAATATATTAAAACACACAAATACTAACTGCAAACCTGTTAGAAAAATCCACGATGTTAAATAATGGCCATACAGTGTCCATTAGCGCAGCCAGAAGAAAAGGACCAGAAAGAAAACACCAAGAGACAGTTCTAGACAGTAGCAGACTTTGAAGAAACAGAGAGCTGGATCTGAGCTGTGTAATTTCCATGTTTATTTTTTACTTTTTTCATTTAGCCACAAAAATAACTTAATTGAGCTAGAGCCACATTACCACCACATCATGCCAGCTTTACCAGCTGCGCATTTGGCTCTCAGTATAGGCAACCGTTGAGGCTCATTCAGGCTTTTCCCTCCATTTGATCCTTTTTCTTTTCAGTGCTGCAATTTTTGTAGATGCATATCTGTCAGTGGGAATGGGGCAAGGTCCCAGGATCCCAGCAAACTCCTACGTGGTTGTCTGTTGGGAACCAGAGACATCAGAGAGAAAAGAAAGAGCCTGCCCCAAAGAGCCTGCAGTCTCCTTCCAGCACCAAAGATCTTTAGCGGTGGAAAGCACCATGAAGTAATTGGTTTTGAATTAGGCAACGAGGGGCTACTGGGGAGGAAGGAGAGGCTGGCAAGTGTGGAACAGCATCTGCACTGCGACCTGCAAGACATCTCTTCCCAAGGACTTCACTGAAGACAGAAACTGGTCCTCTTCCAACATGACAGCAAAAGAGTTAGCTATGCCTAGGTCATCGATCCATCAACAGAAGACCAAGCATAGTGATTTCAAAAGTCATATACCACATTTAAGGCTGTTGGATCTGTTTCCCTGCGCTTTGATTTCACTCAGAGCTGAAACCGTGTAAGTGCACAGACCTCAGGCAGTTACAACACTGAGAATTATTCTACCATGGTTCAGTGTAATTTGCCATGTCTCATGGTGCCTGAATACAGGAAGCCCATGAATGCAAATGGAAAGAATAATTTCATTAAATTATTTTTATAACTGCATAATTTTACTAATTAAAGCCCTTACTTATACCAATTCAGCAGTGGGCAGAATATTTTACTAATGCACTGTGCTTATTAAAATTTTAAGGTTGACTAGTAAATTTGTGGGTGGTGTAAAACATAGTTAATAAGCTTTGAGGAGAAAAATAGGGAAATATCTTTTTGATTAATGCAAATATATTTATGGGAAAGGTCCCCCCCAGTCAGTTTGGTGGGAACGGGCAGTCTTTTTTACATCTCCTTGCTATTTTGCTGTGCTTCAAATGTTTCTGAGACACAGGTGTTTCTAGGCAACATTTACTGTACTCCCTGAGGAAAAATATCAGCATAGAAAAAGCCTAACTAAAAGCAGCCTGCCCCAGGAGGAGCAGAGCTGTGCTGAATTAGCCAAATGTCTCAACCTTCTGCAATTCAGGCTCTAGGAAATATTCTTATTGATTTCTCTGGGCTTTGGGTCAGGCTTTTAGGATACGATCTGCAGAAATGGTGAGAAACCTAAACTGAGCAAAGCCCAAAGGAAAGAAAAGGGAGGACTGAGGGAAAAAAAAGTGGCTCAACAAGTACTAACGTTCACACTGGTGTCTACGAGAGCATGCACAGACTGTGGAAAGCAAAGGCTACAAAGCACGTGCATTGCAAGAAAACTCTGAATGCTGAATCTTTTTCACTGGAGATTGTAAATTTTATATATATTTTATCAAAAAAAAAAAAAAAAGCACATTGTAACAAAAGAAAAGAAGGGTTCTGTACAAATCAGTACCAGGCCCCAGTTAGCTTAATGACAAAAGAGAAGTCATCCTACCTTTCATATTTCATTAGCAAGGAAGTTAGGTGCTACAGTTTGATCCAGGAAAGAACATGACCCTCTTTTCATTGCCTCCTCTCTGTTTCTCTGCCAGCAAGCTCTTATTTCTCTGCTTTTTACAAGATTGTTAAATTACTAGTCAGAAGAACAAACCTTTCAAAAGATTTAGTGGTTTTACCTCGTGGATTATATACGATCGTGATTTAATGCTAACATGCTGCAGCGCTGACGGGGGCAGTTTCATTCATAACAATTTATGGGCTACTCAGAAGCTGTCGGTGAGGGTAATTAACGTAGCTCTCCAAGGAGGGGGACTAAGGATGTCTGGCTTGTGTCCATGTCTCTTAAACCTGCTCCTATCCCTGCCACCTCATCTCTCCCACATCCTCCCGGTGGAGGCCATGAAATCCATGGGGATTTGCCTTGAACCTCAGTGGTGAGAGGATCAGACTTGAAATCTTCAGGTTCCCTCTTTGCTCCTGTTTGCCCTCACACAGGTCACATCGGTGGTTGTACCTCCTATGCCGGATTACAGGTAAGTATATTTGCAATTTACCCTTTCACTCCATCTGTGCTCTGCTGTGACCACCAGCCAACAGATTGCAAACAAAGAAACAGAGAAGGCAAAAAGGAGAGCACAGTGAGGCTAAATTCTGCTTTCTCACACTGGAATATCTGGCTGCAATTGTACAGCTGAAGTGAGTGGATTTGCACTGAAGCAGATTAGAGAAGATTTAGTTCCGAGACTGTCACCCACATCCATCTCTTATCTCGTCATTGTCAGGGGTGGCCTCTGGTGCTTAAAACTGTTGAGGAATGCAATAAATGCAATATCTAGCCTAACTCTGCCACATCTGACCTGCAAGCCAATGGAAGTCAGTTCTGTAGAGTGGGATCCTAGTTTTATTTTCATTTATGCTTGGATATTTAATTTGAGGGGCCGCAAAATGAATTTTTCTGAATGGTAATTATAACTTATATAATTATATATTAATTATATATAAAGAATAATATAAACCAAAAGATATGGTTTAATGCTGCTTTTACACTGGAGATGTAAGTCAGATGACTTACAGAGAGGTTCCTGGTTTGCTTTGGTATCAGGAAGATCAGAAACAAGCCGCTTGGCTTTTCTCCAACTCTAAAGCCACTTAAGCCACTGCTTGACCAGAGCTAAAGTGAAATTTGTGCTAATTTAAACTTTGAGTTGCTGCTCAGAAAAATGCTAGGAGGGCTTTGAACTTTTTTTCTTCATGCATCAAAATAGAGGCCAAATGCAGTAGAGGCAAAATAAAAAGTCACTGTTGTACAGTTGAAAATACAGATCTGTGGGCAGCATTGAATCACTCCAAAAGCAAGCTTTCATTCATTTAGCTATATCTGCACTACAAGTGCTACTTCCCAGAACCATGAAGGTGCAGCAACCCAGCTGCACCTTTCCATCACATACTTGATTTATGTTTTCTGGTCTCAGTCCTCTCTGGTGTGTCATTCCACTGCCTCCAGTAGTATTTCCTCAGTAAACGTTGGTGAAAGGAGTGAGAACAGGCCTGTTCACACAGATCTTCCACGGGGACGTCCATGCTGCCACATCTCGGTTGGTGCCAGGTGGCATTTGTTTCAGTACCGGTTGCTAAAATGGGATATAGTAGTTAATTACACAGTACTGGTGGGGAGAGAGTGGGAAGCAGATGATCTCACACAACTGAATTTCACTACCAGCAGTCACAGAAAACAGGGCTGGAGGGAAGCCCAGGAGATCTTCTACTCAGTTTTACTACCTAAAAATTGAATCATAGATATGTACATGATTTCTGACAGAAAAACAGATCAGTACCATTCGCTGTGTATGCAGAAAACAGATTATTCCCATCATCTTTGCAAGTGCTCCCTACCCAACTGAACATGCCTACGATATCTTACCTTAATTTCTCTGGACAATCAACCCCCTTCTTTGAGTGTTTTCTTATATGCCATTTTTTTCCAGATCTTTTATCGTTGTATTTGCCCTTTTCTGAACTCTCACCAGTTGGTTTAGATGTGTTTGATCTACGGAGCACGAGGTTGAACACGGCAAGGAAACTGCGCGGTGCTCTGCGAGGTGAGCACGCCTTGGGCGGCAGCGCTGCCCAAGGCGCCTCTCTGGAAGCAGCACGGCCGCTCTTTTCATCGCAGTGTCTCTGTCGTCAGTCTGTGCAATACCTCTCACCCCTCCGGTGACTGTTACCTTGCATTTACACCCATCATAATCATTCTGGAGTCATACTAAGTTCTAATTTCTTGGTTATCATATTTTGATAGGTAATTCTACAAGAAAAGAGTTACTGCTCAAGAAGAGAAACTGATTAATGTCCTGGAGGCATCACTCTTCTTTTGTTGTCTAGTCTAGCCCTGGTCTCCCCGGAAAGCCGTCTGTTAGTTTGCTGTATCAAGGAGGAATGGTTATGTGCTTACTTTCAGAGGACTGCCAGAAAGACACCAGTCTGACGTCAGGTCTCCTGACTCTCAAGCCTGTCTACTAATACATAGAGCTTGAGATAAATCTCAAAGTGCTTTAATCTCCCAGGCAAGCAAACATACTCACTTGTGGAATAATAAGTATATACTGAAAGCTCATCACACTCTGGAGCTTCATTTGTGTCTGATTTGGGGTGCAAGAGCTGGAGACTCAGAGCCACCTCAGCAAACTGGGCATGTTGTTCCCTACCACATAGTCCAACACACGTCCGTTGTGAAAGAGTAGCCAGCAAGCTACCAATTTTTCCTCCTCACTTTTCCCAACATTTAAAATACATCACACACACACAAAAACAAACAATTCAGACCATAAACAAAACAAAACACAGATGTAGTTCTACAGTGAACTTAAATAAAAATTGTTTAAAATGTTACAAGCTGTCATATCCGGCAGCAATACAATGCCTAAACCAGAAAATGCATAAAAAAGAAACCATATCTCACATCTAAGTATAAAAATAAGCTGTTATAGATGTGCAGTTCACTAACACTTATTCAAATAACTTCTTCTGAAAACTGCCCCACATTCTGCTATGTATCCCAGTGCAAACATTGAAAAGGTTACTTCGTACATCTCTCAACAAGCTCATCTAGATGGGCTTTTAGAGAACAAGGTATTTTCTAGACATCTCGGAGAGAAGACTGTAATTTAAAGTCACACAGGCTCATTAGCTGTTTTGGAAGCCCCAGCTTTCCCCACTTCCCTGGTCGTGTGCTGAGATCTTGGTGTCCTCCTTGACAGGGCCCGCCAGCTCTGCCGGTCGGGGAGCCTGGTCTCTGGTAGCAAGGTTCTGTTAGGAGGACACTTGCTGCCCAGGTCAATGCGTTTCTCTGCCTTGTAGCAGGGAGACTGAACAGCTCCCTACTCAGACCATTCATTTCCTCTCAAAATATGTATGACGGAATTTTATGGTGCAGAACAAATCTTTCGCGTTAGAGCAAACGAGCAATGCCACAGTGGTATAGCTAACTGAGTTTGTCTATATAACGAGAAAGTTGTTTGTCACAAGCATCTAAATACAAAGGTAGCTGGATGAGATAGCATATTATTTTTTCCCTTTCCTTGTGGAAAAAAAAAAATAAAAGTGTATCAATTGACAATGTATTTTACTTTTATAGTGAGCTTTAGTTTTCCTTAGCTGAATCCCTAAGTGGCGCTCATCTCAGCCCAACCAGCCATGCTAAGTCATAATGACTGGAAAGTTGAGCAGGCAGAAATCTAATCATCCCCTGGCCCTCACCACACATCAGGTCCCTTGGAGCAAAGGTTGATGGCTACAACTAAATGAGCATGGAAATCTTCTCTATTCAGATCCCTCTAGCTAGCTACTGCTCTGGGGAGCAAATAATGGTCTTGAGCTCTGCAGCTCTCCCTGCCTCCAGCAATTTCAAAGCAACTGGATATAATGTGAACAGGTATCCATTTTATATCATGGCACTGTGGAATTTACGTCTGCTTAATCCGAAAGGACTGAGTCTGGGAACGGAGTCAAGCAGGAGCAGCATATTAGCATCATCATTTAAACTTAGTGGCTTCATGAAACACAGTGCAGAAGAGTAATTTTAACTTTAGATGACACACTTCTACCACATCAGATTCCTCTCTGTTTATCCTTAACTAGCTGATTAGCTTCTCATGAATGTCCTGGGACAAACAAGTCCAGAGGAGAGATGTGGAGACTAATCAATCTACACTGAAAGATCATCCAAGCATCTTGAAGAGGCCTGCAGGAATGTGCCAGGATATTTGAGGGAAAAGCAGATAAACAACTTTTTATGGGTGAAGTATTTCACTAAAACCCAATTAGAAAAAAAATGCAACTTCAGAAACAGGAACAAACTCTTGCACCTCCTGCAGTTTCCTAAGATCTCCATGACATCTGACATGGCACATATATTGCTAAGTCTAGTTCCTAAAGGTCCTAAAGTGACCATTAATTAAAATTTCACTGTACACCCATCCTTTGAAGCATGTCTCCTCAGATTGCCATCTGCAAGGTTATTCGGGGACAGATTTGCAGACCATACTTCAACATTCACATCCAAAGATAAATCTCAATCTGTTCGGATTTGACTTCTGGTATGGTTTGAAGAGAAAGGACTCTGTACAAAAGTCCGGGTTCAGTGTCAGGCATTTAATAGGAATTGATGCTAATGCTGAAGATTCTGATATTAAAGAGCAGGCAGTGCCAGGTGCACAAAATATCCTTAAGGGAACAAGAGAGGAAAACAAAAGGTGTCTCTACAGCCAGACGTACAGAGTAAGAAACTGAGTCTCCTGGACGGACACAATCATAGGCCCCCTTGACAAGCAGACAGCTTCAGTATTTCCTATGGTCCTTCCTTATGTGTTGTTGAGACTCAGGCTTAAAATTCTGATGCAAGCAATAAGACGAGCAAGTTTCAGCTTCTCTTTTAATTTCAGAGAGAGCAAGAGCAGCAAAGGCTTCCGCCAGTAATGAGCTGTGTTATTTTCTCCATGACTCTCTGAGCGCTTTGGTGACACATTCACAACAACGACACCAGAAACACATAACCTCTGTGTGGTGTACATAAGGATGTCTAACCCAAACACATTTGCTGATCTCAGCTATCTCTTTTTCAAAGGAACCCCAGCTTCAATATATCTCTCAGCATTAAATAACTGGTGTTTGCTTGGTGTTTATAAAGGTCTCAGAGCCAACAATTCCTTGACTTAGTATTGGCCTCTGACATTGACCTCAAGTAATTTAAGCACTTCTTACATGAGAGCCATTACCTGAGCAGTACAGAGCAGCACAGTAACATATTTCCCAGGGACGCTGTTTATGCTCAGAAAACGATGTTGCTCTGTGCACCCTCTGACCCATGCAGGCTTTTACCACACAAAGGAGCAGCCACCCCAGCAAAGGGCAGGAGTGCTTGATCAAGCTGAAGTGTCCCACACGCACAGAGTCTTTTTCCCTGGTAAATTGTTGCAGCCCATATAACAGAATAGTAACACCCATGAGAGTCAGGCAGTGTCCACTGAAGAGAAAAAATCTGGAGCTAAAGAAAATGCTGTTATCTGATACAATATCCTGGCTCTGGGCAGCACTTCAGTCTAGCTTTGTCAGGAAGAGCATCCCATGATGGAGAACCTCTCACCTTATCAGCAAAGGAGAGCAGCCTCCCCACAAGGCTGAAGGTCTCCAAGTAACCAGCCAGGCTGGGAATAATTTAAAGAGATGAGAGCTAATTAGTTCAAGGTAAACCAAGAAGGGATCCGTTTAGCTAGAGTACTAAAAGCCAATTAATCCTGGAGCACAGCTAAATGGCTTTATGAAGCTAAGAAAGGATGGCACCTGAGAGCACTTCCAACACACACAAACCTGAATCATTAAACCAAAGACTTCAGCCTGCCCTTGCCCAGAAAACATAGTTCTGGGGGTGGTGCAGGAGTTTGGGAGGGCTACAGGTTTTTTTTTTTTTTAGAAATAATTTCTGCAAAGACTTGCCAGGTGCAGGCTTTACTGTGAGACAAAGTGCATCACTACGGAGCAGGATTTTGGGAGAACTGTTGTCAGTAGCAGGCTGATCTTCCCTGCAGAGTCAAGTTGTCCTCTCTGCACATGGGGCTTGCTCCTAGGCCATCCAGACACCTTGGGATCATTGTAAGTCCAGCCCTCTTGACAGCTGCCACTTTCTTCCCTGACAGCAAGAACTTGTCATACATGGAGCTAAGAAACTGGTGCTTTTTATTCCCGTGGGTTGCGCATGGAAAACATCTGAGAACTCTGCTTGTGGTCTCAGACCATATCCAAAGCATTAAGAAATGTGTTTCTGGATGTCCAAAGTGATTACATCCTCTGGTTTACATAACATTCATGTGAAAATGGAAGGCCCCTGAAGGCAGGCGAAGCCAAGGTTGCAAGCAAGAAACGGCCCATCTGTGGGCTGGTGCGTGGGTGCCTGCATCACTGCTAGCGCCTGAGTCCAGCTGGACCTGTCCATGCCTTGCTGCTGAGTAGGCTGTCCATGAAAATTGACAGGAATCCTCACGATTCAAGCACCCGTACGAATTCCCTTCTGCAATGCAAACACTGTGGAATAGGACAGACAGAGCAGGAGAAGATGTTTGACTAAATATGTATCAAGTTATGTCCAAGCCAAAAAACAGTCGCAGAAGAGGCGGTGTGTAATTTCAGAAGGAGTGAAATGGCATCATATGAACACATCATCTCAGCCACTTAGAGCCTCAGTGTAAATATTCGGTGGAAGTTGCCAGGCCAGAAGCTGATGCTCTGCCTGAATGCGAATTGCATCCCCGGTGTGTAGGGAATTGGGCGTTGTATAATTCATGAGAATAGCCACACGGGGTCACACCAAAGGCTCGCGTAGCTCAGCATCCAATCTCTGAGTATAAACAGCGAAAGATGTGTAGGGAAAGCAGTAGGAAATGGGGCAAGCGTAGCCTGCCCCTTCCCCTGCTGCATCCTCCATCTACCAATAGCCACAATCTTAGGGATTGCTGGAGGGCTGAATGGCCCAAGAGAGACCTTTCTTCCACCACTCGGCCTAATCACTTCTTCAGCCCAAGTTTACTTGAGATATCCAAAACATCCTGTGGGCAAGGAGTTGCATGGTTCAATTATGCATGTGTGCAGATGTTCTGCCTTTCATTTGCTGTGATTAATAATATTCAGTGATGTCCACTAATTGCTGTGCTGTAAGAAGGAGTCAATAATCCTTCCTTGCTCCCCTTTGCAATTTTCACTTGCTCTTGCGCATTGCTCTGTATTGTTTGGAGAAAATTAAATCACAAATTGACTCGTCTCAAATATTAAGGTGAAAAGAGATCGCATGCATTTGTTAACTCCCAGATATATCCTTACAGCAGGCTTGTTCTGAATTCCAGGTGCAAGCGAGGATCTCTGTTCAGTGTTCAGACTTTGAATACAAATTACAGCATGAACCCGCCTCCACCGTTATTATCCATTGTGCTACGGGGATTTAGAAACTCTTTGTATCTTGTCTGGTTACTGTGGCCATTCCCAAAGTCTGCTATTTCTATATTTTGTAAGAGATCTGAAAATATAAGGCTGTTCTTTGGATGAACTTCAAAGGTATATGGCAATTCAAAGAAAATCTGTCAGTGTTCAGATATGGGGGAGGGCAGTATTAGCAAGCTCGCACTGTGAACACAACAACAATAAAGAAGAAAAAATAAATACAACAGAAAAAAAAATGTAACTCCATCCTCATTTTTGCCTTGTGTACACAAGCAACCTTTTGGAAAATGTTGCTGCAAAGGTCTTCTTCTGCAACTGCTCCAACCCTTCCCTGGTGTCTCCATTTCTTGCTTGACCAAAGTTTCTTCCATATTTCTAGTCTCCTTTTACCCCATCTCCTGATAATGCCCCAGATGCATCCTCCCGCCTGCTTGCCCTGGGCAACAGGGCATCCTTCTTTCTCGAGGGAAAGTCTGGTTTATACATCAACTCTCCACCCTTGTGCCAGAGACAAGCTCTTGCTCCTTGCTTTCCAAGTTCCCCTCTACACCAGCTGCCTCCATGGGGTCCCAGCTCCCCACTGCAGTGGCACTACTGGTGTCATGCGTGCAGCACACTGCAGCTGCGCGGGACAGTGACCTGGGGCTGCAAACAACTCCCTGTGCCCTGGTAGCACATCTAGGGCACCCCTGGGCTCCACAGGGGAAAAGGAGCCGGTGCTGCTCCCCGGTGCTGGCGTTTGTAAGTTCATTTTAAAGGCCGTTTCTGCAGACAGAATATGGCAAACAGAGCATTGAGTTGAGTCATTCTGCGCAAACTGAATGAAATTTTTCTGGTGCGGCTCTGTGCAATCAATAGGGGCTGCAGTGTCCAAGGAGAGAGGAGTGTGAGCCCGTTTCTCCCGGGCAGCAGCGTTCCCAGCCCCGCTGTGAGCGTAGCCTCCCCCTTTCCTTCCCAAACACAACCCCAAGCTCAGAGTACCTGCTCATATCCAAAGCTGCTAATGAAATGCTCGTGCACTTGGCTCCAGCCTGGGGATTCTTTTAAGCCTCTCCAAGCATGTGACTGCCAACACCACAGCAAGCATCTAACAAGCTGCACCGGCTCTGTCCTCATTAGTCCAAACAAGAGCGGAGAAGCAGCAGATGCCTGCGGAGCAGGCGCTTCCCAGTGACACCAACTTAATTTGAGCTTGGAGGAGGACGCCTTGGCCTGGCGGCCAGCCCTGTGCACTGACGGGCACCGCGGCGGAGCAGCGTGAGAGCCCTCAGGCACCTTACGTTATGTATTGCTGCAGCATCCTTAGATACACAGTTTTGGCACACCCCAAAAAGCCAGGGGCAGCTGGACCTGAAGTTTTAGGTCAAGCCTATATTGAGCAACGTGGCCATTTAAAATCCCAGCTCAGCTCGTGTTGGGAAGCACGTTTACCGAAGGCATGTTTGCAGTTCCCGTGGCAGTCGTGTCCCTCCAGTGCACGTTCTCCCTGCAGCCTTGCGGTACCGTTTCCCGCCTGTTGTAGACCGGGAGCAGAGCTGCAAGGGAAGACGTGGTGACTCAGTCAGGGTCAGAGCAGCCTGCTGTGGTGGAGGTGACTAAGAAGGAGCGGTATGAAAAAGGCAGGTCCTATCAAAACTGGAGGGACTCCAGTGACAGTGGAGTTGCAACTATTCATCCCAATTCTGAAACAAATCGCCGTGTCAAGATTATTTGCATTATCCCTTCTTTTCATTCTTAATACTGGCAATGATGCAGCTTGAAAACAGAATTACTCTGTCCTTAAGCACTGTGCAGTCCTTTCAGCTACACTACATTATTGCTATTTTCTTTCAGGATTCTCAACTTCAGATTATTATTCCTTACACTTTCTTCTCTCTTTCCCTTTCTCAATTTGACAGCCATTTGTGTACCACTCTACCCACCTCTGAGCAGACAGTAGGTCTCTCTTACGCTCCCAGAGTCAAATCCATTGAGGTTTAGAAACACACTTCCGCCTAAATCTAGCCACAACTGCCTCTCTTTATTACAAGAAAATCCAAATAATGCCCAGATACTATTTGCCACAGGACTGAAACAGCTTCTGCTTTATTTGGAAGTAGCCAAGGATGGTTGGCCAGCGAAAGGAAAAAAGGACCTGAAAATAAAGCGGCCCAGAGAGGAGAAGAATGAGAAAGCACCTTAGTAGAGTTGCAGGGAGGATTACTGTCCCTCCTTAAAATGGCTGATTAAAACCTTAAGATTTAAATAAGCCCATTGGTGAAGGTAGAGCTTTGGTTCAGTCCTTCTGCACAGGACACAAAGCATCCATCCAGACGCTGTAGTTCCTTGATGCGCTCTGTAAAACAGCCATTTGGCAAGTGTCCCTAAACACACATTTAGCAAATAGGGAGGGAGGCATTGGGGTTGAGCACCACAGTATCTCTGTGGTTCAGCCTGCAGGATGATCCGAGCTACAGCACAAGGCAGAGCAGCTCCTAGCACTGTTTCAGTTTGGGGCTGTCCAGGCCTCTGAAGAACTTATATCAGGGTGATACACATGTAGGGAGTTTATTGATTTACTAAGAGACTTGCGTAACTTCCCAGGCTTTGATAAGCGCACATTACCTTGAAAATCATTCCTTACACTGTAGCAGTAAAATCAGTCCTTACTGTAGTCCGTGGGCTTAGTCAGCCATGCAGAGTCTCTGCGTAGCTACTAAGCTAATACATGGAGGTGAAAGAGGAAAACGTGCAGTAGCCTTGCCTGGAGAAAGCCAATCTTCCTTAAATAACTCTTTTTTTTTTTTTTTTCTTGGCCAATATTACCTTGGACATCATCTATATCTCTATGATGTCTAAAGACCTTGAGTTTTCATACTTGATCAAGGCAATAAAGATAGCAATTTAATACTGATGGTAAATGACCAGCTTCCTTCCTGTGAGAGGTCTTTGCTCTCCTCAGCTCTTACACTTGCCATGTTCACGTTAATCATAACCGACTTCCTTCTGGGGAGCTGCTGAAACCTCTTTCCTTTGACTAGAGACTCGAGTCCATAATTCACCCCTGTTACTGCCAGCCTTGAATTCAAAATATGCTTTTCCAGAACATCCAAATGTCAGTTGCCGATAAGACCATTAGTCTCATTTATCTTAAATAGATGTAAATTTTACTGGGAAGAAAAAAACAAAACAAAACAGACAAAAAAACCCACACATAAACAGCTGCTGAGAGGGGAGATCTCTCACACTGCAAATGATAAAATATTGCTAGTCAGGCAATAAGTTGCATTTTTATAGAGTAAAAATATCAGTGCTGAGAAGACACAAATCCTTGGGAATTTGAGGGCCACCCCACTTCTCCGTCATGACTAGTATGTGTCCGGAGCCACCCCTTGCTTGGAAGAAAAACATCCGCTCACCTTGACACCTTGCAGCCTTGTGCAAGGGCTCTCAAGGGTTGCTCCTCCTCTTCCCCAGGAACACGAGCTTCTGCGTCATGTACCTCCCTTCCCTCCCTCCACCCATAAACTGACAAAAAATAGAGCGTGAATTCTCCTGCACACCTAATAATCCCAGATTCCTCCCCTCAACGTCGCTCCCGAGTACTTACTGTACTTTCATTTCCTCCTCTTTCCTGCTGTCCTGATTTGAAATATACAACCCGAGCATGTTCCCTTTGAAGCTTTAGCTAATGGTTTCAACAAGAGCAGGACTGGGCTCATTGCTACTCTCTCCTTTAGAGAACCCTGCTATTTAGGAGCTATCACAATTTGTTGTGGCTTAGTGATGTACCATGGCATTAAAAACAGTGTGGCACTGAGTGTGCGGGAAATGCTTGTAACGCTCCATGCTCTTTTCCTCTTCCTCATCCCGGGTGCCTGTGAAGAGCAAGGGCAGAGAAATCCACAGACATCTCCAAAGGGCTGGGAGGGTCCCTGGAGAGAATATTCAACCGGGCAGCTCCAAGATAAAAATTCATGCCCAGCTGGCAGCATGCTATGGCCACAGGGAATCTTTTACTGTCCCAGCAGTATTCCTATTGTTTCCAATATTCCCCCATCTTCCTTTATTCTAAATCAAAATCAAAAGCCAAAATCATGAGGATTTTTTTTTTTGGCTTCAAAAAACATTCTAATCACATCAATATAAATGTTTAATTTTGTTTTTCATTATTTTTCCTATAAATTAAAATTCTACAAAAAAAATCAAAATATAGAAATTCCCAAGCTCTGCTTGGACTGAAAATGTAGCAGAACTGATTTTTTTCAGCACAGAAGGCATTTTCTGACCAAAAAAGAAAAAAAAAAAACAACGAAGAAACATTTCTCAAATAGCTGCTGGGGAGTCAGGCTGAGAGCTTCCCAAGATCCCCTTCTGCTCTCCCTGCTCCTTGCCCAGGCATCCAGCCCTCTTTTCTGGAGGCTGGCACTGCCGTCCTTACGAGGAGCCCGTGCCCTAGCGGGGCTGCGCTACCGCCCACGGGCCGGCGGACGCTGCGCTCACCGAGCCGGGCGAGGGAGCTGCTTGGAGCAGACCCGCGCTCAGCGGGGCTCATTTACCAAGCGCTGGGCTTGCGTTTGCACTGCAGCGCTTCATGCCTGGAGATCAGAGGCTGAGGTGACTGTAACAACCCAAGCGGGAGCTCTGCACATAGTTGTGTCCTGCAGAAAAGTTGTCTGATTTTCCCTACCCAGGGAATCTTGCTCAGGGGGCACTCAGGAGGTGAGGGAGGTATAATCAGGCTCACAAAGTCCCCCTTCTTTACCGATGCTAGGGACCATCTACGGGTCTACAAGCACACGCAGCATTATCCATAAAGTTGGCGTATTCAACCCTGGCAAAAATAATCAAAAAGTGAGGAGTCAAACAGAGCTGGTTATCAGGACGCGATGTGATTAATTTAGAATTACTTATTTAGTGAAATTGTAATGATCAGTGTTACATTATCTCTCCAGATGACAGGGCTATTAGTTTCGGGCTGCCTGAGGCAATGAAGTAGGGAAGAAGAGCAGTTAAATAGCAGGCATGTAGATGAAACATGTAACATATTAAAATTGCCTCTCTCTGTTTGCTCTCCCCTGTGCCCCTAGTCCCCCTCAGTCTTTTGCTTGTTTGACCTCTGGCATGTATTAAAAAACTTCTGGCAATCAAAGGCCACTGCACTCACTTATTCCTGACTGTGACCAATACTAATCGGAATTTAATTTTAGCTGCTGCAACATGGTGTGAAATACGAGCACTTTCTCCAAATACCTCTTGTTTTTCCTCTCTCCCACCCTCCCAGATTTCATTAACATTGCCAAGCAGAACTTTATCTTGTGCTGTTCAGGTCATTTACACTCAATGTTTATCAACTAAGCAAAAAAAACCCAAATAAAAGTGGACTAAGAAATGAATATTATAAAGACATGAAAAGTTGGCCTTGGGGTGCTGCAGTGGTAGGGATTCAAATCAGCAGTATTCATAAGACAAATGCACATCTCCATCATATTCAAATTCAGTTATCAGAAACTTTACATTGTTACCTGAAAAAGTACCTACCAATTTTAGTATGTCTCATTGTCATTCTTTTTTCTTTTTATTGATTCATAAGACTCTTTAAAAGCCCAGAAATTAGCTCTAATTTGAAGTTCAGTGTCAAATGTATGAATAGCTAGTAATTTTGCAATCCATCCACTGCTGTTTATAAATAGCAAAATATCGTTTATACTGTCACATTTAAGATAGAAATGGACATAATAAATTCCACGTGTATGAAATAACTAGAGATAACCAGAATTTACCCAGCCCAAACAGGAACCTTTCAGCAAGGATGGCTCAGGCTGAGGGCTGGGTGTTTGCAGCACTTCATGGCCATTCGTGGCTCTTCGGCTCATCCTGGCCACATCTCCCCAACAGGCACCTCAGCACAGGAGCTTTATGAGGTGGAGGGGACCTTTCCATGCAGGTCTCTCACATTGGTTCTCCCCTGGCACTTTCAGCTTGCTCCAAATTCCAGGTCAACCCGTATTTCCCATTCCTCTAGGCAGCCCTAGCTCCATATTCAATAGCCATGCTTTGCACAAGTCCTCAATCTCTGCAATTAAGGTGTTGCAATGTTAGCCACAAATTCCCTTAGGAAATAAGCAATCCCTACTCCTCCATGCAAGCATGAGCTAGTGCTCTCCCCAGGCAGTGAGTCACAGTCATTCAACCCATGCCCAGCACTTGCTTTCAGAGGTAGCTGTGGGCTCGGCCACAGCTGAGCATATTCAGCATAACCTGAGGATTAAAGCACCCTCCAAGTCTGACCTGGGAAAAAAAAAAAGGAAAAGAAAAGAGCAGTTTTATTAACTGATCTGACCTTTGTGTGTATGTGAGTCAGACTTGTAACTTCAGTGTTAATTTCTTTTTTTACTGCTTTTAATTCCTGTTACTCCTATAAACTCTGAAAAGAGCAGCTCTAATTTTATTTCCCCTCTGTATGGCCAGGCAAATAATTTACTGAGTTCCCAAATATTTATACCTGTGCAAGTTCACTTGAGGCAAAGATGCCATGCAGAGTCCAAGCCAAAAAATACCGGCGTCTATTTTTTTCCAGAGGAATATGTATTTGTGATGACGGCCTGGGATATCCGCCCAGTTCGAGGGGTGTCACTGAGAAAGAAAACATCGCACTGAGCTAGTACAGGGATGCAGACTGAGCTGCCATCCCTGTGCAGCTCAAGTAGATAGGAGAGCCAAGTTGCCAAAAAAAAAAAAAAAAAGCAAGCACATACAGCGAACAGAGACTCAAAGAGAGATTAAGAGACCTTCTCAAAACCATCAGAATAAATTGTGAAGTAACCAAGAGCTGGGTCCAAACTTCCCGAGCCCCAGTCTAACGACAACCTCATGGCCTCCCATTGTGTTAGCCGCCTTCCCCACGTGTCCTGCTAGGAAGTGACGGGGTAGTAAAGCCACAAGGAGCACAGGCTGAAAAGCACCGCAGACAGCCAATGTCACCGACCTCGCTGCTCCTTCGCAGGAGCTCTAATGAGGCTGTGCTGGAGGGCGGTCTTCGGGTTTCACTGTTTGCATGGTGGTCATGGAGGTGGCACCTGCTCCGCGTCAGACCCAGTTTGAAAGCAGCTCTGTCTCCCAGATCCCAGTCGCTGCAACAGATGACACAGAGGAAAGCCGAGGCTGAAGCCATGTGTTGTGTAAAAAGGACAAGATGAAAA
Organism: Nothocercus julius; assembly: GCA_013398735.1. Lineage (NCBI taxonomy): Eukaryota > Metazoa > Chordata > Aves > Tinamiformes > Tinamidae > Nothocercus > Nothocercus julius. Next base: position 258,037 of record VZSV01000278.1, read on the forward strand.
GGAGGCATCGGATCTGCTATAAGCATCAGCATTAATAAGCATGTTTGCAGCCAAAAATATTTGTTCCTTTGGGTACCCAGATGCTTCCCCTTTCAGGCCTGAGCTCTCTCGGAGCTGCTCCTTACAATTCCAGAGGACTTTTATTCAATACCACAAGTCATTTTCTAGAGCTGTTTTTGTATCCCTTTCTAAAAAGAGATGCATTCGAGGTGGTAAGAGGAATCGTAAAGGGAATCATTGAGATGAGCCAGCCATCGCAGCCACCGCTATCCGGAGCCCAGGGAATGGCAGCGGAGGGTCTCTCTATGCTGCACTCTCCCAGGCAGCTCCAGGGACGTAGTCTGAGGCCCAGAGATGGTTTTTATGGTTGTCATAAACTGGGGGCATATAAAGCATTTTTAAGATATGTATTAGTGTCCTCAATGCCACACATCATAGTTTATTTTTATTTTATAAAAGAAGACAATTACCCTTCTCTGTGTTCCCCTTGCTTTACAGGAATTGTTATTAGTTGAGCACATTTCAATCAATTCAGTAATTGATCATTTGGCCAGAATGGTGTTTTCAGAGCACCATTGCTTTGTACGTCTATAGACAAAGAATAAATATATAATTTGCCAGTCGAACGCTTATTTAGGATGCAGGAGGAGCAGCAAATGAAAGAAGAGCAGAAGCGAAGCCCCTCCGAGGGGGCCCAGCTCATGCTCTGCGGCAGGTCGGCTCCTCCCTGCTCACCCAGACAGCAGCTCCCCGGGCAGACCGCGGGCTCCCAGCAGTGTAGCAGGGGCATCTGCAAACCACCGACAGTAACTGCACTGGGGGCGGGTAAAGTCCGCTCGGTAGAACGTGAAACAAGCGCCTGTGTCCTGGAAGAGCCCTGTGGCCCATCCAGTCTCAGACCATCCTGTCTCAGAGTGCCCAAGCCCACATGTTTTGGAGGAACTGCATGGTTGTAGGGATATTCCAAACCTTGCAGCACGTCTCCTCTCAATCTCTACTATCAGAGGTCAGCTCAGAACCTGAAATAATGAGGTTTCATAATTTCCTAAAAGACGTATTAGCCATAACTACTAAAACACTGAATATACTTTGTAACCACACAGACTTCCAATCCTGTTTCTCATCTTGCCAAATGCTAAAGACTAATAATAAATTACAATAAGCTCTGGAGTTAAGTTACGTGTTCTGCAAAATACATTTCTTTTGACTAGTTTATATTTCTTCTTTGACTAGTTTATATATCTTCAGTAAAATATGGGGAAAGGGCAAGAAGAATCTGGACTTTTCTCAACTTCCCAGCAGTGGTGGAAATCCAGAAGCACCAGTGCGGTACGAAAGCTGCCGGACTGCAGTTACTCTTATATTCTCCCATCACTCACCAACCTATACTGCACCATATGCCTGCTGCAGTGGCTGCAGAGCTCCTGAGGGTACAACGTGTCGCGTTGCCATCGGCATGGGGTGGAAATGACTAGATTGGGGGCACACTGTGCTCCCCGCGTGCCACCTGTTGATAAGACCCTCTTTACTTCCTAAATTAGATGGCTCTCAGGACCACACAGCTTAGCTCCTGGGTACTCTAGGACCAATAAAGCTCCAGATTTGCACTGGAAATGACTTCCTCTGGCTGTTGTTTACAGGAGCTCTTAACAAAACCCTTATATCAAGCAGTAAGTGTCTCTGTAGTCGTCCCATTGATTTCAATGACACTACGAAAGTAGTAACTCAGTGTGAACAAGAGTATCCATCTGGTCCTTGGAGATGTAGCTGCATCAGCTGAAGGATCCGTCAAGCATTCCCCAAGCAGTCTGTGCTCGTAGACGTAGAGGCCAGCACAAAATTCGCCCAGGGCGGATGTTAATAGAGCGACAACCTGAATAATCTGAGCGATAAAGACCTTGCTACAATTCAGGAGTGGTTCCCCAGTGTAATTAGGAAGTGCACTGTTATGCAATTAAGAAAATTAATTAAAAGTAAATGTTTAGCGAATCCAGGTTGACGGTGTGCTACAGCACAGTCTTGTCTAACTCTGTGGTGATTTTAAGATTTGCTGGTGGTTTAACTGGTTTTATAGTGTCTGAATGATCTGTATTCCCAGAGGTCTTTATTGACCACTCCAGTGGCGTGTGTCATATTTTACTTCATCTGTCAGAATACTCCATCCTACCAAAATGAGTATCAACCAAATGTGCTGTTCAGCCCTTGCTCAATGCAGTGAACCCCTGTGGCCTGGTCAGGTTCATTCCCGTTCCAGCTAAACACATCCTCAAAAAGTTTTCTGTTCTGCTTTAGTCTCCTCCATTCCTCCATGTAATGACCATGAGCTCAGGGATGGAAACATTTCCTCACCAAGTATCCTCAAGCTTGTTATCACTGTATTGCCAACTACTTGGAGACTTCAACGTACTTCAAACACAAGTGGTGCCATCACGGTGCTTGGTAAGCTTTAGGGGTGCTCTAAGGTGCCTCTAGGACTGAGTGCCTCAGGGGCCTTCTGGCTGGAGAAACACCCAGTACCTGGAGTCTGGGTGGGCTTGAGACAGAGTGAAGTGCCCAAATCTGTCAAAAGCTCTGAAACCTCCAGCCCAAGGGCCAGAGGCAGTGAACAGGGGCACATCTGAGCACTGCAGGGCTGAAACCGCAGCGGAAGCAGTTCAAGAAACTTCCCAGTGATACCCAGGAAGCCACTGGCCAAGGGAGAATCAAGCTTGGGTTCCTAATGAAGAAGGTCTAAATTGCAAGCAATACCAGTCTACATAAAAACATGAAAAAAAAAAAAAACAAAAAACCTTACCCTAAAACAAAGATGTATTCAAATTAAACTATCATGAAAAAGGTTGGCACTCCACTGGAAGTAACTTCATCTTTCGTATTATTAAGCTGACAACCGCTGCGTCAGATAGCTCCTCTCACAGGATTTTGACAGAGGTGCTTTACAAATTAGAGGTCAGACTGGTACTTTATCATTTTCTCATTTTCTTTAATCTCCTTTCTTCTGTTTAATTAATTCCATGCTGATTCTTTCCAAAAAGGAACACATCTTCCAAGCCTCCTGTTACAGCTACCATTTCCTCGGCAAGGTTTTCCCAGCAGGAAGAGGACATGTAATACCCAGTGCAGCATCCCCTGTGCACAAGGAGCCCTGGGGCACAACCTGAACACCAAAATGATGCTCCGGGGATAAATCCCCAGCGAAGGAAGAGTTCCTGCTGCCCTCTAGTGAGCTAGGTCAAGCTAGTACATTTAAACTAGCCTATGGAAACTCAAATTGTCAAATTGCTTGAGGGCCATATTGAGATGCGTGGCAACTAGCCTGAAGGTAAAACATCACTGAATTTTTGTTTTGTTTTGTTTTGGGTTTTTTTTTTTTTTTTGTCTTTTTAATGTACAAATAGGGAACTGAGTTAGAAAAATATACCTGAATCAGGCCTTGATCTAAAAACGTAGTTCTTATTCATTTAGAAGTGAGTGGACCAACAAAATCCAGCTTTTTCATAGAATTTTCCCAACAGGAGAGAGCAATGGGAAAGCCATTTGCTTTTTTAAGTCAGCCCAGTGCATTACGAAGGAGGCGCAGGTACCTTCTTCCCAGAAAGCGGCAAGAAGAAAGAGTTTTCTCCAGTTCCTGACACCTTTCAGCTCCCACACTGCCAAAAGCGGATTCACTCATCTTCCTCCTGGCTGTTATCCCAGCCTTTGCTCAGGTGTTGCTGTAGTCCATCACCCAGAGCTGTTCCCACAGGTTATTTTCGGCTTCACAATCTGTCTCTTGCCGATACATCATCCGCAAGCCCCAGGACCAGCAGAGCCCGCCCGCCCACGCAGGCAGGTGACTTGGCGCTATGGAGCCAACATTTTGGGTGAGAGATGCATCAAAAAAATCCGAAGGCTGAGGAAGGAGTTAATGAGCGGCCAATAGCAACAACTGAAGTAATTTGCCATATTAAAGAAGGAGAAGATTTTATGCCGTGCGTGCCAGTTATGCAGGGAGAGAGACAGACACCATGGCAACAAGCTTGTCAGGCAGCAGCAGGGCACTACTTTAAGATTAAATATCACCAGGGACATCATTAGTGGAGGAGAAACGTCAAAACCTTTGGAATTTGGGTTTTTTCCCGCCCAAAATCTCACTGGCTTTCTGAACTTTATTTGAATCTCCAGTTGGTAAGTTTAGACTGGGATAACAACAGCAGACTGGGAATCTGGATGCATCCTAAATAGGACAGAAATGAAAAATGTGCTCACAGTATCTCAGCAGCTCTAGGCAGGTCAGGTTGTCGAATCCATATGGAAATGAAGACCCAAGATCTAGAGTTGAATCAGGTTCAGCAGGACCAAGTGGATTAAAAGAATGAAATGAAGTTTGAAAATGACTGCACCTTCTCTGCTTACCCGAAAGCCATGAATGTGCTCATTAGCCTGCGGGGATGGGTAAGGCAAGATCCCCATGTAAATCTCCCGTTCTGGGAGGATGAACAGCTGACACACAATTGCACGTACTAGGTTTGACTCTTTTTATACTCTGAGCTCTTAGGCAGAATCCCAAATCACAGCAATTGTCTTGTACCTCACGCAGATGTTCCCTCTGGTGTGAAGCTGTGGCAGATGCTGATGTGGTAGGATTTATACCCCCGGGAAGTTCCTGTATAAGCAGCTGCAAGGCAATTAGGCCACCAGAAGGCTGAAAGTCTGAATCTGGGCTAATACAAATCACATTTTATAAGAGCAGCATGCAGAGTTGAGGTTTTCTGTGTAGCCGGCTGCAGTGCAAACACAAGCATTTCTCCAGTGAGAGAAAGTAGAGAAGGGGAAGGCTTGAAGAGCCCCCACAGAGCTTCCAAGGAGACCTCTTTGGCCCCACCTTACTTGCAAAGCGCTGCAAGTGCCACATGGCCATGGTTTTTAGTAATGATGAACACATCAGAAATTCATGAGCCCTCGTGCCTCGCCTGCATTACAGTTCCCCATAACTAAGCTACTCCAAGGGGAGCAAGCAGCGGCTGGCAGCTCTGAAGCGTGGTGAAGTAGTACGAGAGCACAGGGAGCCCGGACGCCAAGCGCTCGCTCGGCTCACCATGCCACGCTGCTACTGTCGGAGTTGCTGCAAGCATCTAAGTCAACAGTCCACTGGGTTAACCGGGAAACCGATGGGCATGGAAATTTGTTTCAGCTTGTAGCACAAGGAAGGAGAATAAGGAGACTTTAATGGTCTTTTTGCAGATGCATTGAGTGAAAAGAAAACATGCATTCAGTCCCATGAAAAGGCTCATTCTTCAGTAGTTACTGGAGACCTGAGAGCCAAGTGCTGGGCTCAAAGAACAAGCACGAGAAGAAGCAGCTCCTCCCGAGCTGCCTGGTTCCCCAAGATAACACAAGGAGGAGTGCAGCTCTCTGCCCAGCTTGTACAGCAGGCTGAAAGTCATTGAGATAACTATGAAGCACATTGTAATGGAGGTATCCCACTTAATGCAGGGGGACAAGAACCTGGGGCAGGCAATTGTTTCCTATGTATATTTGTTTCTTCCCAATCCTGTTAAGAGAGGCCTCTCTGTGACCATAATTGGAATAAACTGATGAGTAGCTGCATGTGAGCAGAAAGCTAATCCAAAACTGCAGGCACTTAGCTCACCTCGCCGCATAGTTAGCGAGGAGATGTGGTGCATACTGAAGATCCAGGGCAGAGAAGGACAGGTTCCTCTTACTGAACAGGCAGAGTATTTGTTAGAAAAGCACAACAGTTCTTGAAACTGAACTTGCCCCAAGTAACTCTCTCTTCCACACAGGCGGAGGTGTGAAGATCTCTGTTGTTGGTTAGCAGGCTGATATCTGCTGTGAGAAACTGGTGGTAACATAAGACACCGTATACACGACGCACGCACAGAGATGGCGAGGGAGAACTTGCACTTCCTCTCACCAGTTGCTTTTATCCTGCAACCTGAACCAAAAGGTGTTTATTTCTCTTTTACTGGAAGAGGATTTCTAAATGGTGTAGTGAATACCGTCCATTAGAAAGGTAGTGTAACGCACTGAAACTGGATGTAGATCCCTTTTAATCAGACAGCTATACCCAGCATCAGTAAGAAATGCTAGGAGATGCCAAACTGAAGCTTGGAGGCTGTCATGAGGTATTCTGTGTTCGGAGAGGAGCAGCAACCAACATTTTCCTGCCTGCTTAAGAGAAAAGCTCAGGAGAAAGTCAGCGAGGAAGAAAGGCTTCTCTTAAACATAGCTCTGAAGAGGCAGGAAGGTAGAGCCATGGCCCCACTCTTCAAGGATACAGCACTTTGTTGGGACTCCTTTGGCTCCCACCTAGAAATGTCAGAGATGTCACCTCGCCACATCGTTACAGTACTGTAAGATACAGAAAGGTTTTCTAAGCACTAAAGAGGCTGCTAGATTACATAGCCTGAGATGAATATACTTATTCTTTATAATACTATGAAATTAAAGGCAAAGAGATGTTTTTAAAGGACAAAGGTTTTACAAGATATTAGGGAAGGACAGTGCTGTTAGCCAATGACTATTGGCTTCAGTTTCTTTTTTAAATCACGGTCCACCTTAGCACATCCATCACACACAAATTCCAAGACTTCTACAAGTGCACTTTATATTCCTGCCCTTTGTGATCTTCTGGAACTTCAATCCCTTATCTCCCAATAGCCCAGGTCCAACCCCATCCTTGGGCACTCAAATGTGCACGACAGGTATTCAAAGGAGAACATCTCAGCTGAAGGAAGAGCAGTTCTATGGCTACAGCCTCCCATCCCCGTTCCTCTGCCTGGAAGACAGAGCCAAGCCTGACAGGCAGATGCCTTCATGTTTGCCTGCTTCCCTGTCCAGGCTTGGGGCCAGATCCATGCCTGATCCCGGCACGCAGTCAGCAGCTCCTCTTGTCCCTCAGAGCTTCTGCCTACACTTGGCAGAGCCAAAGCAGGCACCTGGCAAGGAAGGGAAGTAGCCAGAACAGCAAAACAGAAGATAGATTTGGGTTTGCTTGTTTTATTTCTGCCTTTTTTTTTTTTTTTTTTTCATTCAAGGATCTATGTATCTTCTAATTGACAGGTGATTATTTCATTTGCTAAAGTAACTTGCCAGTAATTAAAAAAGATTTCTCTCCCTGTGCTCTATCAGGTAGAAGCCAAAAAAGTCATTCCATGGTTCCAAGAGCTGCAGAGGTCTCTGCAGAATTCATCTACAATGGTTCAAACCAGTGTGCAGCACAGCCACTGTGGGAGAAAGAGAACAAGGATTCAGATCATCTGAAGGGCCATGGCATGGAGACACTATCATGGCTTTCTATAATGGGCTCTGAGAGAAAATGCTGTGAAAGACTGGAAGTGTATTTTTAGGCTTTATGTCTATAGGCTTTTTTTTAATCTATTCACAGTGAAATTTTGGGGAAATTCATCGCTGGGAGGGGTTCAGACATCACACACGGGATTCCTCTCAAGGAAGGACAAAGTTCTCCAGGGCAAGTTGCATGTTCTTTTAAAATTCTAGGCCCATATTGTGCAAAGTACACAAATGTAATTGGATTTAAATAACTCTGACTGAAGGCCATAGGGCTTCCTAGCCATCCTCCCCTGTTTAGAACCAGTCTTTGGCTGAGAGGGCTAATTAGATGGACCTCTTGGGGCCCCTTCCAGCTCTGTTTCCCATGATGCATTTGTATTCTGCAAAGGGAAGCTTGAAGCTGATTGCATTTATTACAGCTTCAGCAGAAGAAATTTGCATTAACAACAATTTAAAAAGAGCTGACATCTGAAAAGGTATCCTCAGACAGGAACAGTTTTCTACTGTCTGTTTTCTAATGCAATGATCACTGCCCCCTGAAAGTAGACAGCAAAACACATTGTGAAATCATTTCCTCCAACAACTTCGGGTGTTTTGAACATATCTGGGTGTTTTGAACATATCTTTACTTTTTTTGCTCATATAAAGCAAGTGCTTGGTCTACTAATTTGGACAGGTCTTTTGAGCTGATGAGCTTTTTGCATAAGTAAATTTTCCCTTTGAATCAGTATTTAATTTAATGCTTACAATAGTTATTTAAAGAAATAGATTTTAGTGGTGCCCATTGTTAGAGCTTAACCACATGGTATCTTAATTTGACTAGCCTCACCTCAGGCAAAGAAAGCTGGATGACTCCACTCTTGTCTTTGTCTAGGAGCTGGAACACTTCTGAAAAGCAAAAGAGGGATAATGGATGTAAACCACAGGATTTGGCATGTAAAGAATCACTGCCTGACAAAAGATAGAGGTCTGGCCTTTTGCCATGACCTACCACAAACCCACGGAGAATGTTACAGCTGTTCTTCTCCTTTCCTCTCACATGTACTTTCTAAGCCACTCTGCAGGGCTGAATAGTTAGATCTACGGCAGCAAACTGGGAGTTGGCAGGAGGACAACTACAAAATCTAACACGCTCATATCTGACATGATCTGGGGGGCACATGTAAATCAGGTCTGAGTCAACACTGTAAATGATAAATGGTACCGTTTAGAGGAGATGGGACAACAGTGGACCAGTACACTGAACATAAACCTGGTAGATTATGAAAATACACCACCTCCAGCTCCATGGCCATCTGGACAGGATGGCACTTGCCATTTTTCTGCTGCTTTTTGAAAAAGGTACATTTTTGCTGGCTCCCTCACATTCCCATGCACTTAGCTACAAGCAGAGTTGAAAGACACCAAATACTTAGTAAAAACCCAAAGTTATCAGGAATTCTCCTTGGCGGGTGAAGGCAGGCACTTACTGAACAGGGTCTCCAGGCGGATCATGCAGGCCACAAATCCATCGAAATCGATGGTCAGCTTGCTGCAGGCGTAGCGGAGGGCGATGCTCTGCTGCACTTGATCGCTGAGAGTGAAACCTGAAGGCAAGGGAAGCACATAAATCACTGCCACAGCGGGGTGATACGCCACCTTTGATGTGACTTGTCTGTGGACTCCTGCAGCTGCAGGCAGACCTGGATGAAGGACGGCATCCGCTCATCCCGAAAGGTCTGCAGGGCCCCTTCAAAGCCACACGCTACAGAGAAGGCAGGCGGAAAGCTCTCCCACGGCGTTGTGCCAAGCTGCATGCTCAGCGCTGTTTCAGAGCACTGCCAGTCCTCTGTTCCCCAAAGAGACCCCGAATTAGCGTCTCTATGGGACCCAGCTGGATAGCAATGCAGAAGCGAGCAGCACCGATGAGAGGGGACACGGCTGGCCATGCCTTGCTTAGCACCATCTCGAATGTGCAGGAAGGGGGTGTAAGGAAAGGAAGGGAGAGGAGGCTTTGAGCACAGCATCGAGGGAGGATTAGGAAATAATGAGGCTCAAACCGCAGCAAGGTTTAGCCAGATGGACAAGCAATGGTCACAGTGTGGATAAAAAATCTTAGTGGCTGAGACTGCAGAGGCAAGGAGGGGTTCCATGTATCTAACAGCCAAAGGATGTGGCAGCACATCAGGAAGCCAGAGTGACACTGGCAGCCCTGTGACCCGGGAGAAAGACGCAGAGAAGTTAACGAGCCCCTCTGGCCTCCCGGGACCTGTTGTCAGCGGGGGCTCGCAAGGGCCAGAAGGGCTCCCCACGCCGCACACCCACCTGCCTCGACCAGGGCCTTCCGCATCTCGTGGGAGTCCATGGTCCCGGAGTAGTCCCTGTCCTCTTTCTTGTAGATGGCCTGCGGCAGAGGGGCGGGAGAGCGTGGGGGCGCTTTCGAAAGCGTCGCGCGAGCCCAGGCGGGCTGCCTTGGGCAACCACAGCGCTGAAGACGGCTAACACGGGCCGGCAACCACAAGGAAATTCCAGGGCCCTCGCAGGCTCTACCCTCGGATGCTGCTCCACCCCGGCGCCCATGCCCTGCCATAGCCCCTGCTCCCGTAGCTGGATCCAGTCTAGACGGATCACGCCTGCCCCCACACCACCACTTTTTGTGGACACAGGCCCTGTTTTCCCACCGGCTGGGATAGACTCTGCCCCTCTCAGCTGAAGCTTCGACCCTTTGAAATGTTAACGAGGAGGGAAACATTTCAAGTAGCTGCTGGCAAGCAAGGCGGGCAGGGAAGCGCCTTCCCAGGGCTGGCAGCCCGCCGGCCTCCACGCTACGTGGTGGCAGACAGAGCGCTGAGGAAAATACCCTGTCCTTTGGCAAACGATGCCACAGACAAAGGCCTTTTTCCTTAGTACCTCAGACATGATGGCAGATGTTTTCTACTGCCAGCAGGTTCATTAACCAGTGCTGGAAAATACACAGGCCTAGTGCTCAGGCTGGAGCTGGCGCTCGGGCTTGCTCTCATTCTGCGTGGACTTCTTGGGATATTAAATCCTTTGACAGAGAAATAATTGCAGCATTTCTACAAGATTTTACAGGTACAAAGCCAGACCTTTGGTAGATCCTAAAAATACATGGTTCCTGTGTTTCCTTCAGCAGCCAACTAGCACACTTTAGCGCCGGAGCATGTCCCGGGGACCCCAGTGCTCAGAAGATACTGCAAATTACGGAGCGCGGTGGTGAAATGGCGGAGCAGGGAGGTGAAAGAGGCTCTGCTTCTGCCCTTTCAAATGCAAGGTGTTGCTGAGCTCAACCTCCAGCTGCGAGAAGGGAGGCTCATGGGTGAGTTTCAGAGCCGAGAGGGAAGCGGAGACAGTCAGAAATGGTATATTACCAAATACTTCTGAATCTTCATCCAAAGCGTCTTGAATTCCACGAGTCCCAAGGAGCCCGTCCCATTTGTCTGGCGTTGTTAAGGCAGGGCTTAAAAATAAGGATCCTGCTCTCCTTATCAAAACCAGAGGGCAGCTAGTTCTGACAACAACAAATCGCTCATCACAGTGTAATCTTTATGTCGTATTAGCTCTTCTTGGTAATGTATCTCCATCTCCTGCAGACAAGCCCGTATTTTTATATTTGCTCAGGGAAAGGCCTGCCAAAAATTTCGGGACTATCTGCACTCTCAAGGAATGATTTATGGGGTGGCTAAATACCCAAGCCTGATCAGATCCGCTCACCCTTTGTACAGTTAACAGGGCACCGAAGCCCCTTTGAGCCCTGCCCTATGTGAGGAGAAACCGGTTTGAGAGCTGGGAGCTGAAGCTGTGCTTAAAACCAGGCTCTGCCAAGGACGCTGACGGATCCCGGCGCTGGTGGAGCTCGCCCAGGTCCATTTTACACCTTCATTCAGGCAATCAAGAGATGTGTGTCGAGGCCATGAAAATGCCACTCCAGCCTTATCTTTTCAGAAAGGCATCCGATCCAGAAACTGCAACAGTGACAAGCTGACATTTAAAGGATACATCTAAAAGGCTGATCATCTCCCTGCAAGTGTTAATGTTGAATCCGTCGCTTTTAACGTCCCTTCCTGCACACAAAGGAAGGAAAAAATCCAAATCAGAGGTGCTTCTAGACCAGTGTTTCTCTGCACGCTGCCCCAGAGGTGCCGCCACGTTCACATCTCGCTAGCTGGGTAAATGCTCTGGCGCTTCCTGCACTGCTTCCTCCTGGTTGTCTCTCTCAGTTTATTAACAAACAGACACTAAAATGGCTTTTTTAGTGCAGGGCCAGGGGTTGCTCTCGGTTTAGGGGGTGGCAAGCCTCTATCTGCGCACAGAAATCTTGCAGCAGTGCAATAACAACCCTCCATTCCCCGCTGGAGGGGCTGGATTTGGCAGGGAAGGTGCCTGGTGGTGTTTGTTCCCCGTATATGAGGGGTTTGGCCAGGCCCAGCCGGCAGCGCGCAGGGCGACTCACGCTTTGCCAAGACCCGGTTCAGGATGGTTTGAAGCTCATTCGCAGTCACCTCGCAGTCCTGGGCAGAAAACATAGCACATTAACGGGACAAGTGGTTGAAGCGAACTGCGCCGTTCTGTCAGACCTCTGGAGACTATTTCACCTCTAACCCTCTTCTAAATCCTTAATTTTTTGCTAAGCCTTCTCATTTTCTAGCAGACATCCCATGGAGGAAATCCTCAGAAATCTTGAGTACTTCCTAGCCTTTTGAGAGGGAAATAAACTATTTGTTAGCTGCCCTGGTGAAATGACCCAGCAAGCGTTAACTTTATTACCAGGATTGCCTGGATTTATTCAGTGTCTCAGTTTTTTTCACAGCTAAAGGATCACATTCAAGATCTTCCAGGCTTATGGAAACTACAAGCAAACAGTAGGGAAATTCCCCTCTCATAAAACAGAGAAGTCTTTCTAACTATAAAGATGTTTTCTTTCTTCAGTGCCTGTGGCCACCTATTTGTCAGGAGCAAATGTGATATAAGAGCTGCAGGCTTTGAGAGATACTGACCTCTGTCAAATACAATAAATAAAGAGAAATTTCACCCAACAATTTTCTAACTCACGAAGGAAGGAATTGCCCAAATAGCCAATTGTCAGAATTACGCACTAACTCCACGGATAATTTATTTCACCGTGGAATAATATTTTCACAGTCATGACTCCCATCATCCATATTTTCAGAGTTATTCTGAGCCTTGCATTACCGAGTGAACAAATAACATTCTGGGCCAATAAGAGGAGCAATGTGGTAGAGATGTGCTGCTGCAGAAGAAATCTCACTGGAGCTGTGAGCACATGGAAGGGGCGACCTGCCTAGGTTTTGAAGACTAGGCAGTAAAAGGGATTGGTAGGGCTAATACTTGCATCATCATAACAGCTCCTTTATATATTATTATATGTTTATATAATAAGTATTATAATATAATAATATTATTATATCTTATGTATCTAATATAATTATAATAACTATTATAATGCTTATATATTTATATAATATTTGTATCATCATAAATCTCTTTTCTTTAAGAGCTTTTTCCTTCATTTCAATTCACGCACCTCTCCTGAAAGCTTGTGAAACAGAGTCTTGAACTCGTCGTCTATATCTTTGTCATCGACATGAGGCTGGAGGAAAGAGGTGACCAAGAACGTGATTTATGACGCAGTACTAGCAATGAGATATGACTGCCATAAAGCAACTTTATGGGGGACTATTTACAGTCGTGGAGAATATTCACTTGCGCTGCAGCAGTGGCAAAACAGAAGCGCTCCTTAAATCAAGACCTGTCAGGGAGGTGTCTTCATTTGGGACTAACTTAGTTTCTGGGATTGAAAAAGTTTTGAAAAACTGTTTTTACATTATCAAAATAGTCTTATAACCACAGAGCAAATGTTGCTGCAGCTGGCTCATGGGAACACATGGGAGCCTTAGCTTTCTGGTTCCTGGGAAGGAATCACCTTTTGTGATTTCTCTCCAGCTTCAGGAAGACTATTTGTATCTGGGAGTAAGACCAATCTGTCCCCTCACCCCCTTTCCTACCTATGTTACACAAAAGTACAATTTAATGTGTTCCTAAGCAGTCTAGCAGGGTGCAGCTTTTGCGCCTCCTGTGCAGTTACATGAAAACACACTGAAACTAAGCAAGGGAGATGTGCAAAGAACCTCCACAACCCAAACATACACTGGCATGAAGTAGCACAGTCCTCAGGAGCACAGTGAAAATCTTGCATCATTTTCACCATATTTTGAAAGAAAGATATATTAGAAAAAAACAGTCTGCATAGTTGTTTACCTCATATGGATTTGCAGTCACCACATCACCAATCACCCTAAGAAAGAAAAACAAATAAAACACAATGGCAAATAGTGACTACCATTGCCTTATAAAATAATTAAGAACACAACAATACAAAACCTTGCCAAATGCACAAAAGAATGCTCTAGTTTCCCTGCTTTCTATGCTCTCTATTTCACCCCTTTCTGTACCACCTCATTTTAAGATATTTTCTTTGGGAAATCCAGCTTTATCGTTCTTGCCTGCATACAGCTTTTTCGTTCACTGCCTACTGCTGATGAAATACCCCTTTTTAAAGCCCTCTCTCCATCAGTGTAAGGAAGTACTGCCAAGTCCTTCCCCACGCTCTTTAACTGGGGCAAGTTCTACTTCGTAGCCCTGGGGGGTTCTGATCAGGACATCGCTGCTGCCAGAGGCCATTTGATGAGCTGGGACTGGGCGTTATGGAGGTGTGTGCCATGTAGGGTAGACTGTAATAAAATAGGTTAGAGAATTGGGTCTGTTTGGCTCATGAATTTCTGGTTAGGGGCTGCGTAAAGCCCCGGACATGAGTCTCTGGCACAGAGTGGAACATTTTCCTTCGTGTCTCACGAGCAGAAGAGGAGGTTTTAGAGAAGACACTTACTGAGTTTTAGCTTGTTTCTCAGAAAAGACTCGAAGGCAGAACTCCCCGTTTTTGTAGGGCTCAAAAGTGGAGGGCACGATGAGGTACTCGCCCCGGGGCAGCTTCATGCGGCTGGACACTTCACGCAGGTTGATGTAGGTGCCAGACCGGGCTACCGGCTGGTTCCTTGCAAAGAAGTCGCGGCTCAGATGAATATCCGTGTTATTTTCCAGCTGTGAATAATACACTTTTGTTAGAAATCATTTGACAATCGAGCAGGTAAGCCAGACACCTTACTTCAATTTCATTGTTCCTTCTCACGGAATTTTTCTTAGCATGAAAAAATGAACCCATGAGTGACGGCATAAAAGATAACCACCAGGATTCTGTCATGGGAAAAACTCACATGGATAATTAGAATGGGAAAGTGTCTTGCTCTATAAAGATTATCTTTTCAGAGACCTCTTCACAGCCTGTAGTATAAAAATAACTTAAAACATCATAAGGTGCATTCAAATTTGGTCAAATTAGTACTTGCTACGCAAGTTGTCTCATTTGTGAGGATTTTTCCCTTTCATAGTCTGTTAATGCAAAAAAAAAAAATTGATTTTACAAATGCTTTTCTTTGGAGCAACTTATGGTCTGTGATAGAACTCCTAATCACAGAGGAACAGGGCTCTCTGATTTCATTAAACAGACAAAAAAGAATAGCAACAGGACAAAATACTAGCACGAGGGTGGGATTTTTCAGGCCAGATTAGAGGATTTAGCCAACTTTTATCAACAATATTAAATACACGTATATAGCCCTTTGGATTATAGGGTAAATAATACTCAACTTTCCCCTAATATCCATATATCATTAACAGGTTATACACTGTGTAGCTTGTAAAGCCCTGGTGTAACAAGGAACAGTACTTTAAGAACAACACCTCTGCTTTTGAACCTCACATTCCTGACTTTTGTTCCACAGGGATGTCTTTCAAAAAGTGTAATTCATTGATCCACAAAAAGAGTTGTCTGTTTGACACGGGCTGGGGAACACGACATACCGATAAAATTTCTGCCTGTCTAAGATCAGAGCATACAAAGGTGTTATCAAACATTTTATGCTAATTCAGTGTTTTGCTCAAACTGAAAAATAACATGGGTTTTTATCTTTTTTTTTTCGTTTTTGCAAAGATTAAGAAGTCAGATTGCACATCTTTTTCTATGCATAAAGCTCATTTTCCCTTTGCATCTGTAAGGCTGTTAGAGGAGTAAAATTAATTGGCTCGTGACCACACATTCATTTACTGAGGGAGAAGGAGCTCAGGAAAAAAATTGGCAGCACAGAACGCTGGGCTTGAGTAAATGAGTAGAGGCGATTTCTCTTGCCAAACAGCCCTGGGGTCTCTTTCTTCAGGAGTGAAAAGTCTCTCTACCTTGATATTGACATCTCTGCGGATTAGGGAAGGTTGAGCTGGGTATGTTCATTAACTGCAGCCCCAGTTCAGAGCAATAAAAAGAATGGATCCCCAGAGTTCAGTATTTCTTCTAAAAAAAAAAAAAAAAGCTACATTTTCTCATTCTTAAAGTGCATAGACCCTGTTCTGCCTTCGTCTTTAATAAATAGCCAATTTCTGACCTCCGCTATACAAAATCAAATTTCAACAAGTATAAATGAGATCAAGATTGGGACTCAGAACTCTGTAATAAAACCCGGTGCCCCCATCCCTTGGAAATGGTTATGGAGAACTTGAGACTTCTGAGCGGTGATAAAGAACAAAGCTCCCCAGAAGAGCTGTCCCCAGCAAGGGAGAAATCCTGCTGTTAGTTTAAATCTCCTGTGTGACAGGAGGTGTCCAACGAACGCTCGAAGTTCTCGGCAGAGATTACGTACCTCTGGAGGAATCTGAAAGGAAGAGAAAGACCTGATGTTAAAGGGCTGCCACACACATTCTGCAGCCATTGGAGTAAAACATCAGATAAAGCCTCATCCAGACATTTATTTTTAATTCCCCTTTACAACCACATCTTGTAATGTACAGCTCCGCATGAAGGTCTAGCTTGTGCTAGAGTTTTTCCAAAGGAAAACCAGGATTTTCAGCCAGAGGAACCTGTATGACCCTTAATCTGTATTCTCCAGATATGATGGTGTGAATGATATTGTTGTCNCATTTAGATCCACGTTGCAAAACTGACCTCAGAATTTTTCAGGGCAGACCTAAAATCTGCATATCTGCTGTTACGGAAATGTTGATAAAAACGTAAGGATACTGTCACTGGTCATCAGCCTGAAGATGAATAGACTGTTGTAAGGTGCCTATAACGAGTAACTAATTTCAAGATTTAGTCTTAGCTAAATACACTAGAAAACTCTCTTATTTGGTACCTCCAAACATTGGGTAGCTTTTCGAACCAGAGTTGTCTTGGGAGCACAAATACCAGTGAGAGCAGGAGGCATCGTGCTCCCAAGTCACCAAAGAGCTTCTGGAAAAGTCACTCTTACAACACCTCTGGACTACCTGAGACGGCCCCCGGAATCCCAGGTTCCTTATATCCAGCAGGCCAGAAGTCAGGAGCTCGGGGTAGGCCCCCCAGCAGGATTCATCTCAGGCAGTTCCGGCTGCTTGACTTTTAAAAACTGTGCAAAAGAAGTGGTCTTGAGCACACAACTTTTTTCTTTCTCTTATATAGAGACCTGCTTTAGATCACCATCTGTGTTGTCCTAACTGGACTTCCTCAGTCACAGCATGAGGAGCAATGATGTAAATCTTCAGCACTGAGTGGCCCTAGGAACTTGGACCATGGCTGGATGTCCACGTTGGGTGGCTTTGCACCCACTCCTTTCAGGAGGAAGCATTTGCATTGCTGAGAATCACTAAACCTCCCTAATAAGAAAGAGATCACAGAGGAGGCAGAGATGAATTATACCTGAAGCAGAAAGGCTCTGCTAACTTCTCTGCAGTGCTACTGAGAGATGGGAGCAGCAGGCCGTCTTTCATGTGCAAATTCCTGGATGCAAACAGGTCAGAGTGCTTGGCACCACGCAGGCGGCGAGGCAGAAATGCATGTGGAAAACCTCCCTGTGCGTGCAGACGCTTTGGCACTAGGGAAAATGCTGGTTCTGGACCCTCCCATGCAAGATATATTAACAAAAATCAGCCATTGCCATCTGCTCCCATCTGTGCCGGTTAATGATCTCCATCCAGAGGAATCTACATAGCATTTAATTGCTTTTTTTCCAGGTATGATGCAGTGATCAAAAAAAAAAAGTTTGGAAATTCTCATATTTTATTCTCTCCCATCACAAAAGTTACAAATGTCTCTGTACAATTTTTCCTTACATTATATTTACAAAGACAGAAGCAATATTGGCAAAAATAAATAAATAAATAACAACCCTCCTGGGTCCTAGACCAGAACAATAGCATGGTAGACAATGACTCAAAACAATTTTAAAATGCCAAGAAAAACAAAATGCAAGCAACTAGCGAGCACTAGCAACAGGCTGTAATCAGAGCCACTTATCTGGAACTGCCAGGCACCCTGAGCCTGACCCCATTAACACACTGAAACAGGAGGCTCGCAATAAGACTGTTACAAACTAATTGTCCATGGTTTCACACCTCTCACCTGCTAACATGGGACAAAAACTGAACTTATATTTTCCTCAAACTTCCCATAATACCCAGGTCAGGAAAAAATAATAATAATAATAATAATAATAATTTCTGTCCAGGGGAACAGGCAGTGAATAAAACCTTTAAGGAGGAACAAACCATACCTGATAGAGTGAATAGCCAATACTAAGCAGAGCTTCCCCCATTTTCTTCTGTCTCCTGCGGTTCTTCTGCATCAAGCCCACCAGCACAGTACAGCACGGCTCGTTCAAGCTCCCTTCGTGGTCATCATCTGGTTCATCCAAATGGATTTTAAACTGTGGATTGGTCCAGTACGTTGCTAGAAATCCCCAAGGCAAAAGAAAAAGGAGGAGATTTTGCTCTCCTTGTAGCCAAGATGGTTGCTCACTCAAATCACAGAGAATATATCTTTGGAAGAACCTGGAATTTTCCCATATGCTTCCATTTTTCATTATATTACATGTCTCTATGTTTTCACAGCTATGCCACATATCAAGTGGAGCCAGAGCAAATCAAAGTACCCAGATATTTTCCAGGCAGTGCTAATGAACAGGGAGGAGCTGATGCCATTAATTAATTCCATTAATTATGCCCTTGGCTGAGGCTGCTGCTGGTGCAGGAGGAGTTAATTTGTTCCTTTTCTTTGTTATTTCACCCAGTGCCCACTTAGCTGAGTCTCTACCTGGGTAGTTTTGGCAGCCCCCAGCAGTGGAGCCCCGTCTCCACTGTCCATTAAAGAGGGTCAGGTCCCACTTATGGACTGTGTTTCTGGTCAGGGTGTCAGGAGTCAGGTTGCAGATCTCGAGCCGGGTGAACTGCCTTTGGAAATCTGAAAATGACATCCTGGCACACGAAAACACCAGGTGAGTTCACGAGCCCGCCACAGTCACAGCGAATAGATCCTTTTCCTAGCAGGGCAGCAGATCTCAGCATTATGCCACTGCCCAAAGGCCCACTTAAAGGAACAACAAAAATCTGAATATTTTGGGAAATCCCATTTCTCATAGCTCAAAAGAGCTCTGTAAATAAATAAATAAAAAGCCTCATTTTTATGTTTTTTGTTTTTTTCTCTAAATGCTCTAATAAATAATTGATGTGTATTTTTCCCACCCACAGTGTATGTGCGCGAGGACAGACAGGCAGGGTGCTGTGAGCATGAGGCGCCTTCTCAGCTCTGCCCTGCCTTATGTGCCCTGCAGTTACTCACACTGAAGGATGGCGGGTGCTTATCCTTTAATCCAGTCTAGGGCGGAGTTTGACATGGGCTCAGTATTGATCTGTGTGATCAGCTAACGGGGATGGGCTTTCCATTAGCTTTGGGTAAACAGACTCTTCCCAAGCGGATAATCTAGACTTTTTCATTAGCGCGTAGCATTTAGGCAAAAAAAAAAAAAAAAAAAAAAAAAGCCTCAAAATACGGAGCATCTGAGGTTCATTCTTGCCACCTCATTAATTTTATTGCCATCTGGTCTCTATATTTTGGATAAGCAGTAAGTTATGCAAGCTCTAATGAAGGGTAATATTTGAATGGGGAGGCAGATAAACAAGAGGCTAACAACTCAAACATGTCATGGGCACATTGTAACCCCTTTGGTACTGGGAAATTGTCCCCACCCAAATGAAAGGGCTGCTGAAAAAGCATATGTGCACGCAAAACGTCCAAAAGATTAAGCTAACAGAACGATTCTCACCAAAACTCCCCATCATCTACTTGCTTATCCAGAGCCTGTTTTTGCTGGCGATCAATGTAGTTCCATTCAGGAGCACTGCAGACAAATGGCAAAAGCAAACTGTTCAGTTGTAGCGTTTAATTTCACGACAAGAGCAAAGAGTTAGGGTCTTTCTGGGGTTTTGGCTGACAAAGGCATATGTATTTCTGCAAAAAATTGACATTCTGCCCTGCAGCGGCAGTGCACCCAGTGACTGGACTGTGCGCAGCTGGGATCACCCTTCACTTGGGCATCTACAACAAATAAGCCTTAAATGGATCATCCCTCTAAGGTACCAGAATGCAAAAAACACACAGAAGTGGCTGGCTTAGGCCATACGCAGGCAGCAGGTCCTGCAGAGCTTCTTAACGGTGAGACCTGCTGGAAAGCCTGATGTTCTCTCTGGGGAATTCACACAGGTTCCACTGCTTACACTACCCAAGAGCAAGGGAAAAGGCGGAATTAGAAAATATGCTGCCAAAACTGGTATTGCTTCTCTGCTGTTCTGGTGTCATGGCGTGACAGGCTGGATTCTGATTTGATCTGCTCCCATGTAACTGGAAAACCGCATTTGCTCCTGCAGGGCCGTCCCTTGCTAAAACAGGTGCAGTGAGATCGGGATGTGGCACGTACATGTGCCTATTTCTTGGGATGAGCAAAGCAGCTCTAGTAAAGATAAGAATAATCCTTTTTTTTTTTTTCCTGTATTTTCTATCCTTGAGTATTATACAACATCAGCAATGCAGTCATTTGGAACAGGAAACAGATCTTAAAACATTGCCTGAAAAAAAATATATCCATGCCACTCTAAACAAAAATAAGAGATGTTTTCACTGGCACTCTCATGAGACTCCAAGTCCAGTTTAAGACGAAACAGTTCCAGACAGATATCCAAATTTGGGCATCTTTAGCTGATTTGACCTTTTCAAGATTCTCCAGCAGAAATTAGAGTCTGATGTAGAGCCCAGCAACCTCATAAGAGTTGCGGAAGAGGCAAAATGGGTTTGCTCTGCTCTGTTAGCTCCCAGGAATGGAGCTGGTCTGCATATTCTACTAAGGTCTTGGCAACATCACCTTGCAAAATGGCTTGGGTATGCCTTGCATGGTGTTGTTATAATCAAAATTTAGACTGTTTTCTCTCAGTAGAAAGCTGCATCTGCAGCAGGGAAGAATGTCTGCTGGGCAAAACGGATCAATATCTAGCCTTGCTAATGAAGTAATAGTGTTTTATTCCAGGTGATTTAGTATTTCTCCTGAATGCGCTCTGTGATGTGATTAACTGCATATTTCCATTTAATTTTTAAAAGATATCAAAATACAGTGAAGAAAGACAGAGAGAGAGAGAGAGGTGCATAATAACCTACTTATCACTCCAAGCTCCAGTCCATTCCACTTTACCCCAGGGGTTTCTAATCCTGACTAGTCTCTCTGGCCGTCCTCGGTAATTTACCTAAAGGAGCCACAACAAACAGAGCCTGAGCACTTCCATTTTTCCAATCATCACGTAGCAATTGCTTTTCAAACAGGTTAAATGTGATTTGTACTTGAGCGATGCGGTCCATTATAATTTGCAAGAGTTAAAAGACACCTAGAGGTCTTCCAGCCTTATTTTACATTCTCCTGTGCCACCGAGCGAGGTGTTAGCTGCATCACTCATGATTTCATATAATGATAGCAACCTGCAAGGCAAAACAGCAGCTACAAAATAGCAGAGCATCTACATCCTCAAAAGCAGGAGGCACCTCACAGCACAGCAAGGTTGGAAAGAGGTTATTTTGGCATGAGCATCTGAAACAATTCTGTAGAAGCAGGAATACTGGAGAAGGGAGTTCAGTAACGAGGCTTGGGCACCTTTCCCATTGATACCAGCTGGCAAAGTTCATGCTCTCGCCTCCCCTGCTCCACAGTTTTGTGGTGGAGCAGCTGCCCCCTCTCCTGCTCCTCCTTCCCTTCCCTTCCCTTCCCCCCAGTGCAATAACAGTGAGGGCCGCGGTCCCCTGGTACAACACAGGCTACAGGCTGCACAGTGTCCTCCGTAACACTACAGAGGCCTGTCCTGAGCCTTCGGCCTGGCCAAGTGTTACCTTCTCTTTTCTTTTTTGCCTCTCTAAGGGCCATACGTACTTTAGCAATATTTTCATTTGGTCAGTCCCACACAGACCCTGCGAAGGCAAACACACTGCGGTACTGCAGTCCCAAGCTGCTTTGTATGATGACTAGTGTAAAAGCTTCAATCCAGGCTGGATGGGGTGGATAATGAACAGGTACCTGGGAGAGGCTGGCTTACCTCTTCTGCTCCAGTGACAGAGTAAGCATGTCCCCTTACCAGCTTCAGGCTCGTGATCGCTTCTATTTCAGCTGCACTAGTTATCTGGAGTAATAAAAGTAGGCACATTTATTGCTTTGCAATGTACACAAGCACACAGCTTGCATGTACCAGTTAGTACAGGTGAAGATACCCAAAATGGTATCCACAATGAGTATCAGTATTCCTGATGCCAAATATATTGAAGAGAAGTGAAAAGTTCATACCTATATTTTCATATTCCCATACACACAACCCCAAGCACAGCCAAGATACAAGAACGTACTATGAAATCTAAATCTAAAACCCAGACCCTCATTGCAGGTAACAGATCCAGTCACCTGCGAAGACACGTCTGTGTAAACTCAGCTCCAGGCTGCCTTGGTTTGCGTGTCCAAATGTGAACTGTGGTAACCCTCCGTGCCACAAACCAGGATTTGAAACCAGATTATGAAACAGGATGTGGAAGGTGTGGAGTTTTCAAAGCATGTGCAAACATCTTCTGTAACTCGAGAGACTTTGCATTACAGGTCTATCTAAATTTTAGGATTAAAAAGCAAAGCTAGAATCAGTCTACAGGTTACTAGGAAGTATGTCAGAGCATTTGTCCCTGGCAGAGTCTGGAGTTGGAATTATGCAGATTTTGAAAGAGCAGAGATACTCAGGGAATGAGACAGAAGAGCAGAGCAGAGGAAGCCCAGCGCCAACTTCATGGCTTTAAGTGCTATCATGGACTCTCTTGAGGTACAGCAAGAGTAAGTTATGAAACTAGTACAAATGTTTTATCACAAAATCAAAAAAAGTCTCTCACTGATTGCAGTTCGCTTTTAGTTCAGAGCTTACAGGTAATGCCTAACACTAATCTGAGCTTTTGTTACAGTATGGACCGGGGTTCTGAGAAGAGGGGTGGGAATAAAACAGCGGCAGCTCTTACATCGATGGAGCAGCCCAGCAGTGACCCGGCTCGCAGAGCCTTCTGGATGATTTGGTACAGGTTTGGGGGAGCCTTTCTCAGCTCATAGGACTCAGCGATGCCTCCAGTGAAATCCTCAAATGCTTCTATAGTGGAACCTCCCGTGAGAGCTTCATAAGAACCGTTCAATCTATGGAAGAGACAGCAGAGCAATATAAAGGGTAATCTCCACTCACAAGCATTTGCACTGAAGAAAGACGGGTTTGCAATTCAGTATCTTTTGGGCCTTCTGATCACCAGCATGACTTGGGGCACCAGAAGGAAAGAAACTTGGAATGGAAAGTCGGTAGTGCCCGTTATGGACCTAGGGTAAACTGAAGATGGGTGGAACAGAGACTGCGTTTGGGTGAAGTACATGGTGCCTCACATCATGCTTGGACAGTTGGGTGTCTCCCAACCAGGAACGGTGCCTCTCAGGAGGCCGCTTACTTGGCATAGGCCTTCTCCAGAAGGGCGCTCCAGAACTCGCTGCCCTCCTCCGAGTGCACGAAGAGCAGCTCGCCGTTCTTGGTGGGCAGCCGGTCATCAACCACAACGTCCACCCACTCCCCGTACTGCCAGAACTGATGGAAAGAAGAGAGAAGTCCCTGATCAGGGCTGGTATGTCTATAATGGCTCCATACCACCACCTTCCTGCCCCTGTTTAACTTGGGCTCACGTGCTGCTCTTTCTCTTTTGTATCACCTTGTGACTTCTCACTCATCTCATCCACAAGTGCCCATCATCTCTTGGACAAGCCACTATGCACTAAGCCACTGTCTACATTGGGCAACTACTTCCTTGTAATAGAAGGAAGATCTCCTCCTTCCTATCCTTGTGAGACACCAAGGGGCTAAAGACCAAAAAGCTGCGTTCAGCTAAACATGGACTTATTCTCTTTTATTCACAATCTGCTGATCACACAGGTACCTGGAAATGAAAGATCCCAGCGTAGTCCTCCTGGAAGCTCTGCGCCTTGGGAACAACGCGATAGAGAACATCCGGGTTCAGCGTGAGAGACGCAATAGCAGCGAGGAGCCAGCAGTCACCTGAAACACACGAGGTCCAGAACACAATGGTTCATTAATGGGGTTTTGTCAAGTTGATCGTTATTTTACACCCCTAGACTAAAATGCCAATATTAAGTTCTTTGCAAGGTCCTGCCACATGCAGTATTGGTTTGACACTTCATTTTTGCTGTGTTTTTCTGTCTCTTTTGCTCATTTCCTAACCACTCAGTGCTCACAGATACTCTGGAGTCTCTGAAGCAGATAGTGGTGATAAATTTTATAGTTTAATTTGGTACTCTTTCCAAAGCTTTACTGTTTTGTTTTGTTTTCTCAATGAAGCTGTGAAAGCAGGATCCTCCTCTAAATGCTGTGCAAGCAGGATTTTTACATACTTTGTAATGCCTTCAAAAGAAAAAGAAAAAAGGCATAGCCAGAGAGAAGGGATTTGGGGTACATTGGGTTGCCAACCCTAGCTGGACAGTACCAAGCTAATGACTTGTGGTTCATTAACCAGTCCTGAGCTGCCACAACCAGGAGAGGCTGGGGTTTAGGGGATGTGCAGCAAAGGCCAAGAGACCTGAGTTTCCAGCAAGGTGGGGGAATTTTTATTTCTAGCTTTTGGAGAATGTTTGGGTGATAGCAGGAAGATTTGGGTGGCTAGTGCCTTCTTTGAAGGTCTGAGCTTGGACCAGCGCTTGCAGCTAATATTACGGATTTCCCTCAGAGTCTGGTCCACTGGGAAGTCTGAAAGCAGGCGAGTCTTTTCTCTGGCCTGCAGTTATCCTGGAGAGCACAGGCATGTATGGCCCTAGCTGGAGGCTGAGCTCCCTGTCTGGTGTGGACTGCTGGTTTGTGGGGCTTTTGCACCCTAAGTTGATGCCGAGTGAAACTCAGTAATTCCTGGCTTTTTACAGTATCTCAATATTTGCATGCTGCAAGCACAAAGAAGGAGCTGCTTCTGCACTTCTATGGTTCTGTGATGCTTACATGTGCAGAAAGTCTGGGAAAATGGAACCGCTCTGAAGGTATTAACACTTGCTTGGTTCCATGCCTAGATTTAGTTCCTCTGTGCAGGTGCACGTTCTGCAGAATGACTCAGCCAAGCAACTCTTCCTTGGGTGGAAATAAGTTAGTGAGAAACCAGTGAAAGAGTTCAAACTATAGCATGGCTTAATATCTCGGAGCAGGAGTTACCACTTTATATTGATTTAGGCCTTATGTTGCAATGCCCCAGTGAATATAGCTTGTAGTGCTAGGGAATAATTTGTATTACCAAGCATCTTACCCAGTGCTGTGTGCTTTCTGTTCTGGGTATCTCTCCTTTTGGGAGATACACAGATGCCTAATAAGAGCTGAACCAGAAACAGCCGTTCCCAGTTAGAAGAGATTTGAGGAAGACCTGGAAAGTAGTGCCCTGAGCTTGATGGACTGTAACTCTTGTGTGTTGTGGACTACTTGCTTTGGGATAGTACCTAAGGGGACAGTCCTGTGTGTGCAAATCACTTGAGGTGGCTGTGGGGACGTGGCTGTGAAAGCGTGACCTGATGTGGCAGTGCGACCTGCTCACCCAGGAGATACCAGTGGGGAGGGAGGGCAGGGTGCTGCCATAGGAAGTGCTGCCAAGGCTCCCACGGGATTGCTCTGCACCTCCGGGGTGGCTGCGTTTGAGAACTCAGACTAGAAAGGGATGGAAAATGACTGGATTATGTGTTTCCCCACCATCTGTGTTTCTTCTAAAATGAGATTAGAAACACTCATCTGGTCCTGTGCACATGAAGCTTGAAGAGGAAGTGGGAGGGGGGTCAAATGCTACTTGGGAGAGAAGCTGTTTGAGCCAAGAGCTCTTACGTGAAAGCTAAGATCAACTTGCTGAGGAGGAAATAAATTAAAATAAATGGTTCGTTAAAAGTTTCAACTGGAAATAGAGAAAGTTGCTGCTATGCAACTATCTGTAGAAGAGGGACCAGAGGCCTAAGCCTCTGGGGCAAATAGGAGAAAAACCTTCTCCAGCTCACCTGCAACTTAACTATGTTACAAAGTTCTTGCGCTTGCAAGGAGAGGGGCTGTGTAAAATAAGCAAAATTGGGAGAGTATGTGGGGGTCAAAAGGTTTTAAGCACCTCTTCTCCCAACAACATGTAGCTGCAGGAAAACGCAATACTGAGAGCCCCGAGACCTACTTTGCAGGCATTTCTCTACGGCTTTCCTCAATGTGTGCACATGCCTTGGGTCATTAGTACTGCTGTTCCCTCCTGGAGAGGCAGAACAGCCGGGCCAGGTCTGGGGAAGAGCTCTCTGGAGAAGGCAGATGAAGAGCATTACAAAGTTAGAATTGAAACCCCTATTTCTGCAGCTATCCACGGCTTTCTGGCTGCTCTGGCTTTTCCTGGCCTGCCAGGAGACACAAAAGGCTGTTTCAGAGCTGATGCTGGAGCAGGGCTCCTGCTGTCCTTGCTGTGTCCCTCTGTGCCCTGGGGAGGCTAGAGGATGTCTATAGGAAGGACAAAGTGCTGCACAAGATGATGCATCTGGAAGGGCTTCCGCCTCCTCAGCTCAGGCCAGGCACGTTCAGCCAGAGAAAGGAAAGGGGTGTTTGTTGCACAGCTGCAGCGAGGATCAGTGGATTGGGCGGGTTTCCTTAAATATACTCTTTATTTCCCTGACTCGAAACAAAACCATTTCATACTCTCATCCCCATAGGATGGCAAATGCGGTGTGAAATCCTTTGCAACTGCCTACAGCATCAAGGAGCTTTTTAACATCTGGGTGAACAAGTGACATTGGTACGGATGCTTCTGCCTTCCACAAACATGCAATGCAATTTAACCCCCTGTGGAAGCATCCGGGGCAAGTTTGCTTGGAGTATTCATTGGAAAGAGCTCTATTGAAAGAATTGCAGTGCTGAATTTTGTCTTAAAAATTGCTATGCCTTCCTTGAGCAATGCAAAGTTTCATCTCTTAAACCTTACTTGGGAGCCTGGTATCTTTGCCTAGCTTTTGGCTGAACAAGTATTAACAAGGTCTTCAGAAATGAACGAGTTGGGAAGTGGCTGTTGCACATTAACAAAGATGCAGGAATTTATCTGTACCAAGGAGCTTTCAGGACGAGGTCTAAATTATGCTGCTTGCCTCTTATCTTGTACCCTGCAATGAGATGTTAGGCTATAAGGACGGCCTTTCTTCATCCTACTAGAGTAATAAATAGCTAGTTTAAAAAAAAAAAAAAAAAGTGCAAGCTGACGGTGCTCATCCATTTTCTTCAAAGCACAACACCATGTTGCCAGCAGCAGCTTTCAGAGTTTTGTATGTTTGTGCCTGCCTGTTGTGCAGCAGCATGTGCTCACTGTCTCTGGTAAGGCAGCCTGTGTAGGACCACTGAAACTTGTTGTATTACAGCTGCACATTACAAGTCACTTTTCCTTATGTGAGGAAACTGTTAGATTTCCTTCCTAAAAAGTGCATCTAGAATTTTTGGAGGAAGGGAAAATGAATTAAATATTTATTTAGAATGCATTTGCAACACAGTTATAAACAAACAAAATGGCAGCAACAGAAAGCACTTCTGTGTGCTTAAGTTATTTAACTTTCAAAAATAAAGAAGTCTTCCCAGCATTAGCCCTACAAGGTTGTATCACCTATGGGCACATAAGCTGCTTTCTATTGAGTCTCATATTTCACCAACAGACATTTAAGACAAGCGCCAATTGCAACGTTTGCTGCCTAATGTGCTAAAAAAGAGTCAGCTTGATTCTTGGGCCCAAAGTCATTGTAATGCTGGTAAGATCCCTTTTTTATTATTATTATTTTTTAATTTGAAATGAAAAATTCTGACCTTGAGTTTGTGACGGCAACACGAACCTCACTGTGCATATATAAGTCTTAAGAATTACTTGGACTATTCGTACGCCGCAAACGAACCCGCCGCCCGCTCGCGGGTTGCTGCGCCGCTCTTTCCTGCGCAGGGATGTTTTCCCCTGAGCTCTGCACATAGAGACCCTCTGATTAATGGGGTCTGTCTCAGAGCTGCTAAAAGCTTCGGGTTGATTCCCAACCTCTGCAATGTTCTTGCAGCTGTCCCCAAAGTGAGACTTTCATCCTGCACGAGGATCCCCCGCTGCAGCCCAACGGGACCCTCCCGGCTTCCCCGCTGGCCACCTGGGCCTGGGGGGACCTTCTGCCCTGGCAGAAGGAAAGCGCTTTGCAGTGCAGCTGGGGTGGCTCTGGAAAGCTGCATTACGCTGGGAAGGTTTGGGTGCGTTTTCTATTCCTTCAAATTCAAAGTGTGCCACTTGCTGCTTAAGACCTGCAAGCAACTTTGGGGTTAACTTACTCCACTAGCTGTGAGGAAACTTCATAAGTCACCTTTAATAACTAAGAAAGACTATGTGGCTGTGTTTCAAGCTGTTACTAGGCTATCAAAAAGAGATGGTTCAAAGAGCGTTTAAAATATTTCAGGTCTTTCAAGTTCCCATCAAACTTCCCAAGCTGATACTCATCTGGCTTATGCTGTTGTCAAAGAAATAAGTTTAATGGAGTGAGACTAACTCTGGGTTTTCTTGTTCCTTTTGTTCATGTAAACCCAGACCTGCGGTGTTATTCTTAAAAGAAACATGTCAAAAAAGATTATTAAAAATAGATTTTTATTTCCCGAAAGGACTTGTTAATAGGTCACATACATGGCTTGTGTAAATATGTAACCAGGGTCTGTTCAATAGAAGTGTTTTACACGAGGGCTTTAATAACAAGTACTTTGATGCTCAAGGTATTGGATCAAATACCAAAAAAGCATAGTGTACCTCAGTGATGTTAAGCAAATACCTGAACACTGAAAGGTTAGTCCCATGCCCATATCCTGAAGTTTGTTTTTGGAAGGGGCCAATGTGCATAGAAATGGTTGTAAACAGCCTTTCAGAAACAAAACTGGATTATCTTTGCTCTCTTATTCTTTGCCCTTCCAGGAATCTAATTTTTTTCCCGTCCCTACTTACAGAGAACAGTAAGCCCTTCACAAAAGCAGAATCAGAATTTGGGGGCCTTTCTTGTGAGTTTGGGGGTAGCTTTCTGGAGCAGCATGTGGGGCTTCAGTCCGCACAGGAGCCCCTGGAGCCAGCACCATCCGGCGCTCACAGGAGGTGTCTGGAGCCAGTCCTGCTCCTACTACTCCTTGATGGATTTGGGCACTGCTTGATACTGAAAGCCTGTTGAGCCCCACAAAGGACAGGAGTCCTTAGAGACTTTCAAGAGGCAACAGAAATAAAAAGGAGCTCGAGGTGTTTGCAATCAGTCTCTAGGCTTCTAGGTGAAGCACTGACCTCTTCTAACCCAAGACAGGTATTCCTCAGTCCTTTAGCTTGCAAGCTCTTAAGGAAAATGAGGCTTTACTGCAGGATTTTTGATTTTTTTTAATGCAGTTATAATACTTCTTAAATTGGAGGTGACAAGAAATGTTGCTTTTATTACTTGTCAGAACAATCCTCCTAAAATACAGTAAGTGATTCCCCGTACTCAGCACTGGCATCCACTGGATAAATATCCTGGAGCCAAGTGTATGTTTGGGCATCTTATATTTTTAGCAGTAGGCATAAGCATATACACTTTGTTGTTGTTGTTGTTGTTTGATGGCTTTAGTGGTGCTGTGTTTACAGGAGCAGCACCGACGGCTGAGACACGAGGACAGCGAGGCGAGGAGCGCCGCAGGCAGCAGCACACGAGCAGGAAAGGCTGCTCTCTCTGCGTTTCATCTATCAAACTCTCATTACCCGCATCTCGGCGCTCCCACCTCGGTGTGGCAGCGGGAGCAGCTGCTGCCGCCGCCGTCTCCTGCAGCTGGGTTTTATCAGCGGGGCAGCCAGGAGAGGCTGCGATCCCAGCCTCAAAGTCCTTAGCCTGCCCATAGGGGAGCCCAGAGGATGTGGTGCGTGAGGGATTTTTAAGTTTAGCTCTGGAATTTTCTTCTTAATAAAGTTCAGAATTTGCCTACTCACCCAGGGCTCCTTGGCAGATGTCTGTGCGAGTAGCTCCTCCGACGATGAACTGAGGGTTGGCGCATAGCTCCTGAAAAGGCATGGTTGGAAAGCACAGGTCATGCTTCCCGGCATGAAAAAATATCTTGTTTGATGCTTCAGTGCGAAGTTCAAAAAATAGTAAACATTTCCAATATTTCTTAAAAATGCATACTTCCTCCTTTCTCTGATTACAACAACGTGGCACCGCTAAAGGGAAAGCGGTGCTTCCCAAGGGGCGGTGAGCCAAATCCTGGAGTGCTTTGTACCTGGGACAAAGGAGACCGGAGGAGGGTGCCAAGGGAAGCCAGGAGAGCGCGGAGAGCCCCGGGCAACCCAGATTCCAGGGATGGGCAAAGCAGGGAAGGAGGAATGAAGCATGGCCAAAACCAAGTGTCTGGGAAATGAAAGACCAGAGAAACAGC
This sequence comes from Nothocercus julius, assembly GCA_013398735.1. Classification (NCBI taxonomy): domain Eukaryota; kingdom Metazoa; phylum Chordata; class Aves; order Tinamiformes; family Tinamidae; genus Nothocercus; species Nothocercus julius. Next base: position 288,241 of record VZSV01000278.1, read on the forward strand.
GAGGCCTCTACCTTTTACAGAAGAACCTCAGCATCTAATCCTTTCTGATGGAAACGGCTACTTTAAAGGGGTGGCTATGTATAGGATATATGCAACTGGGTCCAGATGGATGCCCTTTAATTGCTAGAGGCAGCTTTAAGGAACACAAGGGGTTTTCTCTAGGCACTGTCTGGGTTTCCAGGGATGCGGTCGCTCGGCAGGGACACGGAGTGAGGACAGGGCTGTGTCTGACCATCGGCGGCTGCCAGGGAGCCTCATCCAGGCACCCTTGGGGTTTTGCGCATAACTGCTCCAGTTACGGATGCTCTCGAGCTCCGTGGAGCTGGGCTGGGAAGCTTGGGAGAGAGAGAAGGGAAGTGGCCTCTCATGGAGCAATAGGGAGGCCAAGAAAGAGGCAAGGAAAAGCATGAAGGAATAGCAGAGGCTGGGGATCGGCGGTGTGGCACGGAGCCCGGGCGGAGGGCTCTTACCGTGGGTCTCCTCCACGTGATGCCCTGCGTGCTGGGGGAGTAGGGCCCCAGGTCGGCGTAGCCCAGCGCCGAGGGGCAGGCGGGGAACTCGTCGTCCTTGAAGAGCGCGCCGGCCTGCAGGCACCGCTGCCGCAGCGCCTCGTAGTCCTGGTGCAGGTAGCGGGCGGCATTGGCGCGGGAGCCCAGTCCGCCCGCGGCTGCCCGCTCCTTGCACAGCCGGGCCGCGGCGCCGGACATGTCGCCGTCCTCGCCGGCGCCTTGTGACGGGGCCGACACAGGCAAGCTGGCATAAGCAGCAGGGAGGAGGCGCCGAGCGGCTCCCCCGCTATTTACTTAAAGGCCTGAGAGCTCCCTGCCCCTTCTCAAAACATGGTGTCCGCAGGGCGCGCGGGGAAGGGCCGCGCCGCGGCCACTCCTGTTTGCGCAGTGCCAGCCCGTCCCGTCCCTGCGCGCCGGGCGTGCGGAGCAGCCCCACGGAGCCCCGCGACACCGCGCGCCTCCCGCCACGGGCCGGCACCGCCCGCCGGCCGAGCGCCGCGGGGAGACGGAGAGGGGCAGAGGCCGGGAAGCGCGGGAGCGACGGCACGAGGAACGAGCTGCTAGGTTAAACGGTCTTTAAACTACGTACGCCTTCGGAACAGCACAGGTTGCCCTACCTCCTCGCCTGGGAGGAGGCTGGTAGCCACCGCGTGCAGCGTCGCCCACAGCAAAAACCACGTCGCTTCCCCCCTCTATAAGAACAGGCTCTTATCTCAGGCACGGGAAATTTACCCACGGCATCTGGGGGATTTGGTGGCGCTTCCTGCGTATAAAATGCTCACAGAGGGGAAAAAAGGAGACCATGGGTGTAACAATGTTTTTAGACTCCAAAACGCGTGGTTCCCGCTCTTGTGATTCATTTTGTCCGCACACGTAGGTAGAGGTTCCTTGCAAGGCGGCTGTGGGCAGGGCCGGAGCCACAGCTCCCCACGGAGGCGGAGGGTTTCCCCGGCAAAGCCCCCGTGCATCCGCACTCCGTGCTTCGGGAGCGCGTGGCACCGCTGCCCCCGCGAGCTCGGCGCGCTCAGGCAGCAGCTGGGGGAGGAGGGAGAGAAGCGCCGCGTAGGAAACTCCTCGAGATCGAGATAAGGAGGCCAAACAGAGGCTCGCCAGCTTGCCTGCCGGCAAATATTTGGAGAGCACAAATAGAAAAGTGGGATCCGCTCCGGCGCCGGGAGGGGTTGCGGCAGTGTGGCCTGTCCCGGGTTTCCTCGTGTTTGGGAAGTGCCTGGGGGCCGCGGTCGTCTCTGATGGACAGGTGGACGTGGTGACCACCCATCCAGTGCGCCGGCCTCCCGCTCCAGCTCCTGGTGTCGGGCCCGGCCAGAGGCAAAAGGAGCCGCTTTTCGTGTAGAAAACGGTACTCAAGCCCCATCTAGAGGTTGTAGAGCAGAGGGAGCGACGGCGGCTGTGGGGCTGACAGCAACAACCGCTGCGGTGATGGTGGTGGGAAGCCAGGCTGGGGTGTTCCTGGACTCTGCCTCGCCCTTATCCGAAACCACTGCTGGAAGGGGCCCGAGCGCGCAGGGAGAAGCCACCGGGAAAGCTCCCGAAATGGCTCAGATTTCCCCTGCTGCAGAGAACGGTGGAGAAGGAGGAAGCACGGAACCTGGATGTCGCCTGCGTGGTTATTCTTGCGCTGGACCGCGTTTTCCACCCAGATGCAGGGAAGGGCAGAGTGGGTGCCGCACACTGGTGGGGCCCCCCTGGGGAAACCCCCCGAGACGGGTGCTGGTCACACCTGAGGTTGCTTTCTGCCCCACGCACCCGCCCCTGCTCTGACTCTCCTCTAGGCGCTACCGGGGTACGAGGGCATCCAGCCATGGTCCTGTGCAGTCTCACCTGGTTCCCCCTATTTTGGAAATCCTACTTGGAAACCTATCTACCATTGAGGGAGTATAATGCAGTAAGCGAGACAACGGGTTGCTGTCCTCTGCTGCGGGCAGTGCAGCAGTCCAGGTGGGGACTCGGGTGCTTGTGGCACCTGTGATTATTATTATAATTGTTATTAGTGGGATAGGGGACTCTCCGCGCAGAGACTGACACGGTGCCTGGCTAAGCGCCCGAAGGCCGCGCCGGGCCGGCGCAGCTGAGCACGCACAGCACTCGTGACACCTCCGGGCGGGGGGCGGAGAGGGCGAACGGGGCGCGCCCAGTGATGGAGAGAGGGGGCGGGGCCGAGGAGAGGGGCGGGGCCATAGCGATGTGGGCGGGGCCGTGCAGAGAGGGGTGTGGTCA
>VZSV01000278.1:291262-340988 GCA_013398735.1 Nothocercus julius
GCGCGCCGGGCGCCTCTTCGAGGACCCCTGCTTCCCGGCCACCGCCGCCGCGCTCGGCTTCAGGGAGCTGGCGCCGGGCTCCGCCAAGGCCCGCGGCGTCGTGTGGCGCCGGCCCACGGTGGGACCGCACGGCTCTGCCGGGGGCGCGCCGTCGGTCGGGGATGATACCTGGCTGTGCTTAGCAGGCAGCTCGTGCCGCGCTGTGTCGCTCAAGGGCAGCTCGCCTCGTGCTGCAGCGTTCAGTGGGCATCTTGCATCGCGCCGCGTCGCTGTGGGGAGGCTCGCGTTGCGTCGTGTTGTGCCCTAACGGGTGCGGTCGCGTCGTGCCCCTCCACGGGTGGCGTCGCGTTGCATTGCGCCGTTCAACGGGTGATGTCGCATCTCGCCGATTAACGGCTGTCGTCGTGTCGCCTCCTGTCACGCTGTTTAACGGGCAGCTTGGGTCACGTTTAACGGGCAGCTCACGTTGCCTCGTGTCGTGCCGTCTAACACGTGGCTCGTGTCACCGCGCGGTGTCGCGTTGTTTCATGGGTGGTTCGTGTCACCACGCAGTGTCACGCTGTTTCATGGGTGGCTCCTGTCGCCGCGGGGTGTCGCGCGGTCTAACGGGCGCCCACCTTGTGCCATGTCGCCCGCAGGAGCTGTGCGCCCGGCCCCAGTTCATAGCCGGCGGAGCCACTCGCACCGACATCTGCCAAGGAGCCCTAGGTAAGCGGCAGGCCCGGGGCCGCGCGGCGCCGGCGTACGTGTCCGTGTGTCCGTGTGCGTGTGTGTGCGCGTCGCATGGCTTCTTCGTCCTTTTTCTGGCTGGTGGAGCAGCCGGGATCTCCAGGAGGGGTGGCCGCTGGTTGCTCCTGGGAGCCGGGGGGCGGCTGCTCCCAGCGAGGGCAGCGCGGATCGCTGTCCTGGTTCTGGGTGCGTTTTGTTCCCTAGACATTTCCTTGCCTACGCGGAGCTCGAGGCTGGTGCCTGGTGCTCCTCTTGTCCCATGCTGGCTGGCAAAGAGGAGCCGTGCGAGAGGAAGGCAGCCGAGGCGGAAGCAGCGGCTCTGGTAGCTGTTACGTGACCATGTGCAGAGAGACCTTTCTCAGGATTGTCGTTTAGACTGACAGTGCAACCGAGGAAAGTTTCTCAGTCTCTGCGCAGGGAAACATGACTAACATAGGCTGGGTTTTTTCCACTGTTATGTTTTCTCAGTGGAATTGGCAAAAAATCTGTGGATCTCTTTGCTTTCTGTCAGTGCAATAGTAGTGATATTGCTGCTTATTAGTTTCTAGTGCTGCTTCTGCTATTTGCATTTTATTGTACAAAAATAAAGCAGGTGGGAAAGCTCATCTCAGAAGTTTTGTACTTATAACAGTTCTCTCAGAAGTCTTCCTGGCTGGTACTTCAATAATAACATGCAATCATTGTAAAAAGAGCCCTGAAAATCAAAATACCTTAGACAGTGAATTTAACTTTCCTCGTGCCCCAGTATCATCTGTGGTATGGAGCGGGCTCCATCGTGCATGTTGTGAAGTCCTCAGCGCGTTGCCTGTTCCCCCTTCGGAGGAAGGAGCTATGAGTTTGCTCCTAGCTGGGTCAGCCTCCTCCCATGCTCTCTCTCTGCCCAGTATTTTGTCTCTGGTGACAAATGCTTTGGCATAATGTGTGTTCGAGCGCTTAATGCTTGTGCTGGACACCTTTCCTCTTGTTCTTGTTGTGAAACTTTGAAGCTAAAGAGTTGTTCAACTTGAAACTGCAGTCTGTTGTAATTTCAGTCATTTTAACAGGTAGCATTTTGCAGAGATGCGGGTTTCTGCAGGCAGTTAGTTGCCTTTTGCCTTCACTAAGCTTCCAGCTTTTCTAGCCCCACCGTGGTTAAAGATTTGCAGCTTAACTTTCAAGCTGTGGAGTTGATGCCAAACTTCGTCTTGAATTGAGGAAATCATTTCTTTTCTGACAGGCGTTTGGACTGGAGCGTGGATATTTTCGTGAGGCTGTATGCCTCCTGAAATTATTCTACCAGAAGATACGGATTTGCTCACTGCTTGTTTTCTTTCTATCTCCTGAAACAATGTTTGAATAGGAAGCTGTTAGTGTTTTCCTCTGCTTCACTGTTTTAGATACAACCAGCTATGACTGTGACTGGCTACACTATCTTCCTGTGAACCTGGGCAGGGTTGTGGTGTTCTGTGCCAGTTCAACTGGTGATTAAAATTAGATGCCATGGATCTTTTACCCAGTGCGTAGCCTTTGGGTTGCGAAGTGCCTGTATTAAATCTGTCCTTTTTCACCGAGTGACCCCTGCTGTACTGATGCAGTTTGTTGCCGCTGCTTAGTTTGACACTAGCCTTGGAACTGAGACATTTGTTTAAGCTTTATTTACTTTAAATTTGTGTGCAGATACCGATGTCCTGTAACACTCTTGGAGGGTTGCACTGCAAGATGTCAGGTGCTTTTGGGAGGCTGTACTTCTTTTTATGTTACTTTTGTCCATAGAAAACTTTTACAATCTCCTTACAGCTTTGATCTGTAAGGAGATTGTATCTGGCTGGTGCCCCTCTGGAGTTTAGTAGCTATTGCTAGGCCAGTAAGAACATCCACAGGGACAGGCATCCCGAAGCGCATGTTCCTGTTGCTGGAGAGGACCAACGTCTCAGCGGGGCACATACTGTTGGACAGCTTTACCCGTCAATGAGCTGTGGTACAAATCTTTTTAGCTTCAGATCTTTGGCTTTTGGGCCAGATGCAGCCCAGGTGGGATGCCCAGGAGACCCTTTGGTTATCAGCATGCGATAGTAGTTCATTAGGTTCTCCAGGCTCCAAAGTCCTTCCCTTTGGGCTTTGGATAACCTATGATTCTGTTTTTGTTTGCTTTATAGAAGAGACTTAAAATCCAACATTTGGCTTTGGGTTTGCAGTATCAGATTTGGAGCTAATTATGGTGCTTGGCTAAGAGTGGCTGCAGATAGGATGTAGTGACTCACTGCGGCAGAAGAGAGGAGCCAGCGCCGCTGCATAAAGGAAACTTTTTCACCCTTAACCACATTCTTTGGAGGGGAGGTCACCATGGTATCACAACACTGGGGCGTACACAGTGCCCTATCTCTCATCTGCTGTCAGACATAGATGTCTCCTCCTTAAATCAAGATGTGTGGAAAAAAATAATAGATTTCAGCAGCATGAATTTAGAAAATTAGATAGGTGCTTTTCCCGTGCTGGGGACTGTGGGGCTACAGGTGGGTTGCCACAGCCTCATGTTTCTAACCAGGTAACTTCCTGGAGTTCTTAGTTCTTATATAAATACACTCAGTTATTGATGTAGTTATTAAGCTATAGCAGTGTTTTAAAATACTGATGTGTCCTCTGATTGGTTGAAGGTAAATTTATTTTTTTTCTTTGAACTTACACTCTTATGTGGGCTGTGCAGTGACCAGAGGAGCAGCCTGGCAGTTCCAGATCTCGAGGTGCTTCGTGGAAAAGCTCTGCCTCTCTTAGCTCTCCAAGGATGGTCAATATTAAGCCTCTTTATGGCTATTTATGCTATGGCTAAACTCTTTATGGCTATTTATGCAAGCCTTCCAATTACTTTTTTTTTTTGGATATTCTTATTCCCAGATGGAGACTAAGTAAATTCACCAATGGTGGATTTATAAAATAAGAAGATAGCATCACACAGGAAGCATGATAGAAGAAAGAAAGAAAGAAAAAAGAAAAAAAAAACCCTACTTCCTATTAATATAAATAAACTTGCAGTCTGCTGTTACCCACTTTCCTAATTTGTTCTGCCTGTTTTTTTGCACAGTTATAAAAACTCCTCATGATTAACCTAGCCTTGCTAACAGTACTGCCAGCCTTTGAGGGAAACTTCTCTGTTAAAGATTATTTGGAGTGACCCTGCTCAGGCCTTCCTAGTGCAGCCTAAACTCCAGGTAGCATCACAAGACCTGTTCTCGTCCAGGCTTTGAATTGTTACGTCTACTGCTAGTAATGATTTTTTTAAAGAGAGGGTTGATACCCTGAGGTTGCTACACCTTTGAACATGGGAAGCAGCAGGTGGTGGGTCTCCGATGAATCTGCACCTGCCTTTCAGCTTCAAGAAGCCTTGGCCCGGAGTTATCCAAGTTAAGGTCTGAGTCTGTCTGACACCAGTTTCTCCTTAGAACCAGCAGAACGTTTGGCAGAGAATTTTTACAACTGAGTAAGCTGTTCCTTTCTCTTCATCCTACCTTAACGGGGTAGCCAGAAAGTAAAGAAAATCCTGAATTCCCATAAGGACTTACAGGTCCTTGGAGGGGAGTTTCACCTCCCTGAGCTTCCAGAGACAGTGTAGCAGTGAGGGGTCTGTGCCCTGCGTCTGGAGGGCTGACCAGCTTCATGACTGGCACTGAGCTCCTGTGGTTGTGTTGTAATGGTCACTTATTCTGTCTGTGCTGCTGCTCGTTTACAGAATAGAAATGCTAATATTTCTTCAAAATAGGAGCAGGAGAACTGCTGCCTGAGCCACCTGCACCTTTCTTTTGCTGTTAATAGTAAATTAGCCCATAATCTTGGTCATGTTTCCAGAATCTTCTGGCCCTTTCTCAGCAAGCACAATTCCCATGCTAGGCAGTGGCCCTGAATGCACCTGTGGCTACGCACCTTCCAGAGGGGATCTCAATGTTACGAAGGAAACTGCAGCAGGAGCTGATGTTTTACAGGGTGAGGTGACTCTACTATGTTGCAGAGGCGGCAGGGGAAACAGCCTTGTTGCTTTGTAATATGCTGCAGCATAATGACATGGTGACTTTCTGTTTTGGGGGAAAAAAATAAAAAATGAGGAAAAAAAGAAAAAAGGTTTTCCTATTTGAAAACCTCTGGGTACAATAATTTCTGCATCACAATACAAAAAGCCAGACGTAGGGCTGAAGGGAGGGGTTTGTGTTCATTTCTTCCCCTCTAGGTTATGGAATAGTAAAAACATGTTGTGTATGAAAAAATATTGTGAAATTCCACATCTTCTGCCTTTCTTGAGGGGTGCAAAGGACCACAGTACAAACATCATCCCGTGAGCTGTGAAAGGCATGGAGAACCTGGAGGGAGCTTCAAATTGCTAACGCTCTTCCCAGCTGACTGTGAGGAGCACCCCAAGCTTAAACCCAGTACCACGAGAGCAGTGCTGGAGTTTGTGCTGCCTGGGGCTTTCTTACGGCCACCCCCTTGAAGCCAGACTTTTCCTTTGCAAGGGTTTGACCCTTCTTCTAAGGGAGGAGGGGCTATACAGGGCCCATGGTTTTGCTGGCCTCCGTCTGCTTCATGTTTCTTGAAAGAAACACTGCAGGATTATTCTGGAGGATCAGCCCTATGCAAGAAAGGAAGAAGCTGACATGCAAATTCCTGCCTTTACAGGGCAAGGCAGAGGTAACGGTAATGAGGAGCTTTGAAGCACAGTGTCTTCCTAGGGGTTGTGGGAGTCTGGGGATCAGCTCTAATCTCTAATTACCTTCCTTATGTGCTACAGGAGGTACATGGCTGAGCAGAAAGCTAATCGTGTTGTTAAAACAATATTAGTTTCTTTTAATAATTACCAAAAATGAAGGTAATATTTAAGTAGTTGCAGTCTCCTTTCCCTCTGCTTTGTAAGAGATGGTGTGGAAAAATACTACCCAGAGAGCTCGTACTGTGGTGTTGTGAGACACACAGACTCAGTGGATGTTGGCTCAGCCCCAGGAAGGGTGGAGAGGTGTGTGGGACTGGGGAACAGTGCCTGCCTTCAGACCTTGCCTCGCTCTGGTGGCTACTGCCAGAGACTGGATGTTTGGCAGAATCAGGAGGCCCCCAGCTAGTGCCTTCAGAGAAATAATGTCAAAGGAGCTCTTATTTGGTAGGAGCTTTGCGAGGAAACTTTGAGAGTTAGTCCCTAGGACAGATCTCTGCACTGCAAGTCAATAAGCATTTATGAAACATGGGGAAAGGAAAAGAAAACATGCTCTGCGTGTCAAAATATTGGTGCTGTGAGAGGAAACTGCATATCTGGAGTTCCTGCTTGTGTCCATAGGTCCTGCTCTTTGCCTTTTTCTCCCATGCTGTTTCCTAACCTGTAGATACTTAATTGAATGTTAAATTTTCTTTCAGATAGCCCAAGCATGGGTGATAACTGTACTGACAGGTCATAGAAAGCCTATTTCTCCCTCCCTTTTTGACCAAATAGTTGTGTACATGCACCTGATCTGTCTTAGAGGGGAAACTAATGGTTGGGATCATCTTCTGAAACAGCTGTGTTTGCTCACTTCTCAGAAATGAATCATCACCTTGGAAGTTTTGATGATCAATATGCAAGTAATAATGCATAATCCCTATGCTCTCCAAAACCAATAGCGTTTTCCGGTGCACATCTTTTCTACAGGAGACTGTTGGCTCTTGGCAGCGATTGCATCTCTCACCCTCAATGAAGAAATTCTTGCCCGCGTCGTTCCCAAAGATCAGAGCTTCCAGGATAATTATGCGGGCATCTTCCACTTCCAGGTATGTGGAAGACTGGCTCTTGCCTTCCCTCTGTATGTTGTTAGCCAGGAATCTGTCTGGTAGGTCAGACCTACATGGGTGGCATGTTTTAAGGGAAAGCAGAGAACCAGGTGGCATGAACTGGAGTAGTACAAGGAGGGGGATGGTGGTGAAAGGAAGAATGCCTGCTAACAGAAGTGCCAGGAGGAGGGGCTTTCTCTGTGATCCTTCCTCCATGGGCAGATCCAACTGACAACAGGGATTCCTGTACGGATTCCTGTACTGGCAAGCTAAGCTACTTGCCAGTAGGCTTGTTTTTCTTGTAGGAAATCAATATTAGCAGAAAATGTCCCTGTGACCCGAGTACATGGCACGAGGTGTTCGTGTTCTCCTTGCAGTTCTGGCAGTACGGGGAGTGGGTGGACGTTGTGGTTGATGACCGGCTGCCCACCAAGAACGGCGAGCTGCTCTTCGTGCACTCGGCGGAGGGCAGCGAGTTCTGGAGCGCCCTTCTGGAGAAGGCCTATGCCAAGTAAGTAGAGGAGAGGGCTGGCTTCTTCCCTGCTCCATCTCCTCAGGCTTGTGCTTCCCACAGTATCTGCAGCTAGAGGAGAGGACATCGGAGAAACTGATGGTTATGTGTGTGTTTGTCCCCTTTTTGCAGGCTGAATGGCTCCTATGAGGCCCTTTCTGGGGGCACCACCACCGAAGGCTTTGAGGACTTCACTGGTGGGATTGCAGAATGGTATGAGCTGCAGAAGGCACCACCCAACCTCTTCAAAATCATTCAGAAGGCTCTTCAAAAAGGCTCTCTCCTTGGCTGCTCTATTGACGTGAGTTAGTCTGGCCTATTGCTAGTCGCTGTGACCTTGCTGTCAGGTACCCGTAGGCAGGGAGTGGGACCTGGTGCTTTGCTCAGGTGCTTTGTATCATCCAGGATTTTCCCCATCTGACTCTGTCTGGTGAAGATCAGACTCTGCTCTGCCTCTTGGCTGGAAAATTTGTCCCAGGAGAATAACAGAGGCACATGCTCCTTTGGGGGTTATGTCCAAGAACAGGCTGAATCCCCAACTTCAGCAGTTGACATGTAAACCCCCAGTGCCTTTTTTTCTTATTTGTTTTGTTTTCCTCAAAACCTGAAGTTTTTGCTATTTCATAAGCATGTGGAAAAAATTGTGCAAGGAATTCACTAGGGATCCTGATCTACATCTTTGCTCTAAGTGAAGCCTGTAGCTTGGCATTAAGGTGTTACAGGCTACCTGTTTTTGGAAAGCAAGCTGCTGCTAACGGCTTTTGTTGTGATACTCTCTGCACTCCCAAAGGAGATTAGATCTTAGTTACACTTAAAGGGGAGGTAATTTTTTTATGAGAATTCCATTCACAATACACACCCAAATATTTCCTCCCATTTTTAAAGTCAAATCAGGGTTACGAGAGAAGGAAGCTTCACATCGGGAAAAGTATTTTGAGAAGGACGGAATATGTCTCAGCTCGTGAGCCTGTGGTGTTTTCTAGGCCTGTTTCTCTATGTGGAAGCACTTAGGTGCCCTCTGCAGCCGCGTGGGGAGCCAGCGTGTGCGTCGCCCTGCGAAGCGCCCAGGCTTGCGGGCGGCCGCACGCACTGAGGTCTCTCTTGGCACTTCCAGATTTCCAGCGCGGCCGAGACGGAGGCCGTCACTTCCCAGAAGCTGGTCAAGGGACACGCGTACTCGGTGACGGGAGCAGAAGAGGTGAGCGCTGCGCTCAGAGGGGGAGACGCAGCAGCCCGGCGGGGGGCACGGCCACGGCGTCTCCCTCAGAGTCGCCCTCTGCTCTCCAGCCTTGTCTGTCTGAAAGAATCCGGTTTTCGGTTCCCTCCTGCCTGAAGCAGAGGCGATTTAGTGTGCGGTTTTCAGTGCCTGCTTTGGGTGAACACCAGTGTCACTTCTGCCCTCTGCTGGTGTCGTGGCCCTGGACGTGCTTGGTCCACACACCCTTCGAGCGTGTTTGGGTGGTGGGTTCTGCCTTTTTGGTGGTTGTTTTGCACGGGCTGTTTGAGGGTTTGGGCGCCCTGGTGGGGTTTTGCGTGGCGGGCGCGTGGCGCCGGTGGGGTCGCCTTCTCTGCGCTGGGGCCTTCGCAGTGACCTCTGCGTCTGGTCTTGTGGTGTGGGTGCTCCTTGTGCCCCGGGGACACCTTCGATATTGGCACAGCTGCTGTTCCCAAGGCGTTGTTTTTTGGGTGGTATTTTTGCTGGGGGGCTTCCTTGCATTTTCTATTTTGCTTTTTTTTTTTTTAATCGAGGCATGGACAGGCATGGAAGCCTAGGCTATCTCTAGGTTTTCTTTCCTCATTTTGGCTCAGATGAGCGAGTGGGGTTTGTGTTTGTGTACGGCCTCACGAATAGCCCTCAAAGGTTGACTCTGCCGCGTGCTCCCCGTCCTGTGAGAAAGGTGGAAGGAAGCCCAGCACTGAGCCCAGCGCTGAGCCCCTGCGTAACTCTGCACCCGCTTCTCACCCGTCAGGTGAACTTCAGAGGCAGCCTGCAAAAGCTCATCAGAATCCGAAATCCTTGGGGCGAAGTGGAATGGACTGGAAAATGGAATGACAAGTGAGTCGATGGCATGTGTGTGGCCAGCAGGTACATACCGCGAGGTGCGGTTGTGTTGCTGCCGTGCTGTTGCTGCCGTGCTCCAGCTGCTCCAGGCCTCAAATTCCCCTTCAGGTCACATCTGGGTATGTTCTGTCCGAGCCGCTTGTGCGGTGGTGCTTGGAGCTGTTGGAGAGGGCCAGTCGCACCACTGCCATCTCCGCGTAGGCTTCCCGCTACGCTGTGTCCCTCGTGCAGAAACCTGCCCCTGTGTCGGAGGCGGTGATTTGGCTGGTGGCTGCCACAAGCCTCTGTGTAGGCTCTGCCTCTTTAACAGCCTGGGTTTAGTGCGGAGCACTTGTTTTCTGAAAGGACAGTCAAGCTCTATTTCTGTTAACACAGAAAGCTGTAGTTTTTTCACCTCTGAGCTAGGCAGTATTTTCACTGGGCCTTCCTTTTTCCAGAGTAAAGCCTCATCACATGCAAATCATGAGCATTCTCCTTCTGATCCTGATCTTGGATATTTAAAACACAAAGCATCAAATATCCCAGTTCCCTATACCTTAATGATGCTTTGGTTTGAAAACCGTGGAGCTGCTATTAGCTAGATGTCGTGGAACACTGCAGTCTTGTACAGCAGCAAGAAAACAAAATCCTGGTGCCAGAACAGCTCTGTCAGGATTCGCCTTCTGCTGCTGTGTGGTTAATGTGGGTTTGTCTTTCAGCTGCCCCAACTGGAACGGCGTTGACCCTGTGGTGCGGGAGCAGCTAACTAGGAGACACGAAGATGGGGAATTTTGGTAAGTAGCACTGAGTTTCCACCTGATCTGAAGGAACTTGGCCTCTCCTCAGCTTTTTTTTTTTCACATGAAGTACCTTCTCCCACCAGACTCTTAAAGATGAAAGAGCTAATTTGCCAAAAAAATCCTAATCCCACACAGTGAAAGAGAAGACAGAAAAGGTGGTTTTATAAAAGAACTGTGAGCAGATGTTTTCTGTGGCATTGCTCCCCACAGGATGGCTTTCAATGACTTTCTGAGACATTACTCCCGCCTTGAGATCTGCAATTTGACTCCAGACACCCTGACAAGTGACAAGTACAAGAAGTGGAGTCTGCTGAAGCTGGATGGGAACTGGAGGCGAGGAGCCACTGCAGGGGGTTGCAGGAACTACCCAAGTAAGAACATGCTGCTGCTACAGTTCTTGTGAAGTCCTTATTCCAGTTAGATTACCTGAGAAATGTGGGGTTACACACCTGCACCCAGAATCTCTTGGGTCGGGGTTGCCTGACTTTGGGAGCCCTTTCCCTTCCACAGTATCAGAGCAAACTTGGTATCTTTGGCACTCACTTCTTTGGAGTGCCCTATCCAGGAGGATATTCACCTGAGGTATCTGGGACCGATGTCCAGAAATACAGCGTTTTGTAAATGTCGCTCCTTGATAGAGGGTTTAGCTGTAGTTGGTGAGACGGAGGCTGGACACAGTGTTAGTTTTTCCCTCTCATGTGCCAGTTTGGAAGTCAGAGCTGCATCTGTCCTAGCTGATGCATTTACATGTTGGGGGTTTGTTTGCTCGCAAAGAAGGCTCTGGGAAATTTGTGCAAATCCACTTCTCTCCCCAGACACTTTCTGGATGAATCCACAGTACTTAATCAAGCTGGAAGAAGAGGATGGCGATCCTGATGATCCTGAGAAGGGCTGCACTTTCCTTATCGGCCTGATTCAGAAACACCGCAGGAAGCAGAGGAAGATGGGAGAGGACATGCACACTATTGGCTTTGCGATTTATGAGGCAAGTAAGGCAGTACGTGTACCCAAAGGGGAAAGGAAAGGAAAGCCCACCCTGCAAACAGGGCAGTGCGGTTCACAGCTGCTTCCCTGCTTGGCAGTCTAGTGGGAGAAGAAGCCTGGAGGCCTTGACAGAGGTGTCCTTGTGGTGCTCTGCACAGTCCTCTGCAAGCGCACTTTCCACTAAAACTCAGCAAGCTTCAGCTGGCCACAAGCTGCAGCAAGGAAAATTCCACTGAGATGTTTAGAAAAGTGTCCTCCACCAAGACAGTAGTCAAGCACAGGAACAGGTGCCCGAGGAGGTTAGGGAATGTCGTGCTTGGAGATACGCAATGCTAGACTGGTGGAGGTCTCAGGCAATCTAATCCAACTCTGATACTGGCCTTGCTCTGAGTTGGTTGGACAGATGACCTGTAGCGGTGCCTGCATATTGCTCGGTGCTTCTACCTGCAGAAGCAGGAAAAGTGTTTACAAAAACTAAGTGCGGAAACTCAGTCTAAGCTTAACTTACAGTGCTGTATTAAAAAGAGGCAAAATAAGAGCAGCTGCAGAAGGGTTCTGATCCAGGACACGATGCTTTCTGGGGTAGCTGTGCTAGCGTGGAAAGCAAGCCCAGCAGCAGGACCAGCCAAAGCATCTGTAACACTCAGTCTGCTGCACTGAGGGTCAGAAATGTGTCTGCGGTAACTTTCAACCAAAACATTTAGAGGTTTGTTGTTCAGAGCTGCCAAGCAGAGACACTGGACTCAGCTGCCGTTGGAAACAGGAATAATGCTTTTGCCCAAGATTTGTAGTTTTCTGTCACTGTAGGCACTCAGCAAAACTGCTTTCTTTCTCAATATGCCAGCTCAGAAAAACTTGTCAAAGAGTCTGCTCCCTGCAGGCAAATGAGGTTTTAAAGCAAAGTTAGGTCCCCTGATCCCTAAAGAAGCAGAAAACTGCATCATATTGCTTAGCCCCTCTGCTGGTTGTGGTGAGGTCAGCGGGTGAAAGAGATAATAAAGAAATAATAAAGAAACTGAGTCTCCGAAAAACATCCCTGACTGTGCCCAGGCCAGCCGGAAGGGCTGCGCGGGTGTCTCCGTGGCTGCAGGGCAGTGTCACAGGACCCAGCAGCAGCAGCTTGGCTGCCTCTGTGCGCCGTCTGCGCACGCTGCTCGGTGCCAACCCGCCCCGAGCAGCCCCGCGACCGCGTGGGGACCCGGCGCAGCACGAGCCCTGTGGGCAGGCGGCTCGCGCCTGGCTTCCCTCTCTGCTTGCGTGTTGGCTTTTCTGGTGCGTGTTTTGTCCCCTCTACGCCCTCAAGGCATGTGGGAGGACCCTCTAAAGAGCAGTGAAAAGAAATAGCCCTAGAACAACTAGCAAATAACTTATCCCTTCCTCTTTGCAGGTGCCCCCAGAGGTATGTGGTGCGGATTGGTGTTGGAGGTGCAGAGTTGGGGATGGAGGGCTTGGGGGAAGAAGCTGTTGAGAGGATGCTCCTTCACTGACTGTACAGAGTCAAACTGACTGCGCAGAGTCTAAACTTAGAGGCTGCTTCTACCTGGAAGTGGGTCTGGGCTCCTGTTTGGGGTAAGATGTAAGGGTAAGAGCTGCCTGTACTGCAGGAATTTGCCAAAGCTGCTCTGTCGCTGGTGCTCTCCCAGCCCAGAACTGCACCTGCTCCCACAGAGCTTTTTTTCAGGTTTGCATAAAGTTTGTGTTTACACAACTATATTCCACATAAGGGTTTATTTTCATTTCCTTATGTGTTTTTTAATCCCTGTTTCTACCTGCAGCCGGTTACTAGCAGGCACTAGGGATCAGAGGGGTGTGTAGAGCACGGTGAGATGTGCAAGCAGCACAAGGCAGCTGCAGCACCTCAGAGCTGTTGCTTCTCAGAGGAACAAAAGAGCTTGAGCAAAATGCCGGGTAACGTCAGGACCTGGCTGCCTGCACCTGAGAGGGTGCCCACAGAAGGCCCAGGCCACCCCACGGCTCCTGTGCTCCAGCTCCACAGACGCACAGCTCCAGGATGTTCAAAGCATCACACAGCATAAGTTGCTTTAATGTAAAACACGTTTTTTTACCAGGCAGAAATTTGTATCATCTCTGTTAATTAAGTTTCTTAGGTACTTTTTGAATGTTTTAGCAGTATTCTGACCCCTGCTCAACTTTTACCCTAGTGATCCAAAAAGCTGGTTTATATAAAAAAGAAATTCAAATACAGTCCCTGACTGTTTTCTACTAAAAGTGGAATTCTTTATCACACTGTTGCAATAGGTCTGACAAGTTTTGCATTCTTAAAAGCTTGGGAAGGGTACAAGGGGAGGTTTCTGGACAGAGCAGGTTGCTTCTAGAGCTCAGATATCTGACCTTGATAAACCCTGTGCAGAAGAGTTTATCCTGGAAGATGTTACACTCCAAATACGGTTTTATGAAGTGTAATACTCCCTTTATCCTTAAAGGACTGCAGAACTGAACTCACTTGCTCAAGGCAGACTGCTTTCATAGGCAGAATTGAGCTGAATGCCCTGGTGCTACCAGCTCTTCAGAGTAGAGAAATATCATAAATATTGTAAAACTTGAGCTTTAAAGCTAAGAGTTTTTAAAGAAAGATGGTTGGTGATAAGTTTGCCAAATGCCTTCACAAACTGATCATCTGTATAGCTGTAAAGCTACTGTGACGTGACACACCTTGCCCTCTTTTTCCTTTTGAAACGAACGTCTTTCTTTCCAGACTTAACCAATGATAACTCCTATTACATTCACAATTCCTCCATGCAAATACCTGCAAATTGTGGGGCTTTTCTGTTTCTCCACTTTCCCTAAGTTTTGCGGGCAGACGAACGTTCATCTGAGCAAAAACTTCTTCCTGACCAACAAAGCGAGGGAGAGGTCGAACACCTTCATCAACCTCCGGGAAGTGCTGAACCGCTTCAAGCTGCCCGCGGGGGAGTACATCATCGTGCCCTCCACCTTCGAACCCGACAAGAACGGGGATTTCTGTCTCCGAGTCTTCTCTGAAAAAAATGCAGATTCCAAGTAAGTGGCTGCTCGGTGACTACAGAGCTGTGTATGAGTGCAGTCTGTATGCAGCCTATACAGTGTGTTTTGGTTGACAGCCAGCAGCGAAAAGGGGCTGATCAGTGTGTTCACAGACACTCTTTGATGCCGGGTCTGAGCTCTCCTGTCCGTGGATGGCTGGAGAGGGTCATCTCCTCCCGGCACAGGGATGAGAGTTGCACTCTGCACTGGATGCCAGAAGGGACCTCTCCCTGTGAGCAACAGTCTGAACCTGTTGGCACCTCAAGGGAAGGGGTCGTGTTAGTTCTGGTTTGTCCCTGGACAGTCTGGCTTTACTATGTTCTGCCTCAGTGTTAATCACACTCTGAATTGACTGTAGCCTGAGAGAAGCCCACAGGACCTGTCCAAAGGGGAGAAGTGTCCTCAGCTCTAGTGATGTGCCTTGAATGAACAGGATTGAGAGCCTGTGAGAGTATTTTGTGTGTAATTCCACTTTCTTGCCTCAGTGCCAGTCTGGAAACAGAAGCAGTAGAGAAACTGTTTCCCTATACACAACAGAGGAAAGTTTGAGTGAACACAGCAAGAAGGAATGTTTTGTTTTATTCTCATCCTTGGCTGGGCAGGGATTTCTAGTAGCTGAGCTGTAACCAGCTGGATTCCACGGCACAGCACAGGAAGCCCCAGAGGATGGCAGTAGAGGAGACGCTAAATGTATGTGTTTTCTGATGTCTGTGAACACATTAATCAGGACAAATGATCTTTTAAAATCATGCTGGAAAAATTCAAGGTACTTGTTCAGCTAAATGATATCGTTGATAAAATCAGAAAGGGTTTTAATGGAACTGGATAAAAACATGCTGTTAGCCGTGAAGCCATGAGGCAAGTTCAGATGCGTTGTAGCTTAAAGATCAGGTAGGCTGAGCTCTTAGGAAGGGGTCTTCCCTTTGGATCTGCCAAATCCATATCCTAATTCTAAGCAAGCAAAAGCCTTTCTGCCCCGCAGTAATCTTTCCTAAAACATTTTCTTTAGTGGTGAGGAAGAGCGGGTCCGTGGTTGCGCAAGGGCACCACGAGGTTTTGCTGAGCCCATAGCCATCCCTACGCTGCTCTGGCAGAAGGTGATGAGCAGCGTGACAGGCTCCTCGCTGCGGCCTGGGCACCCCAAACACAGGCCCGAGGCCGTGGGAGCTGGGCTGGGTGTCCTGGGTCACCTGCACACAGTCTGAGTGCCTGCAAACGCCACGGCTGCAGCCAGGGACATTCAGGGCCTGTGCGTGATTCCTCCAGCAACCTCATGGCTTTGAATGCTCATCACTATTACCAGAATTTAAGGTGTTTCTCTTTAACTGTAGTTTTAAGCAAGGGCATCAGAAAAGTGACTTTTTCTGTGTTTTTAATATCCGTTTCTCTATGTTTTTTCTAGGGTTATAGATGATGAAATTGAAGCCACTTTTGAAGAGGTATATCTTAAGTTAAATATTGTAAAATGAGATCATTTTGTTTTAGATACATGGGGTTGGATTATCCTGTGCCATGCACAGTACAGCAGGATAGTATTTTTCCATAAGCATTATCAAGAACTTTAGAAACAGATCTCTGGATATCCCCACTTGAATGTGCAGGAAAGACCATGGGAACAGGACAAGCAGTATTGCTTCAAGGGAGCTTAGGCTTTTCAGGTACCATGTCAGTCACTGGCTGCTCCCCAACCCGAGACCCGAGCACTCCATGGGCTTAGGAATCCCTGTAGCCATGTGTGTTTTGCATGCAGTGTCGTCTCCATGAGTAAGTGGTGGCTCCCCCTGCGTTTAGTCTTGTCAAAGTTGAGAATCTCACCTCCTAGTGCACTGTGTTATATGTCTATCACTTTGTGTGGTATTTGCAAGGTGAGAACTTACATTTTGCTTGTTTTTCTGAGTGCAGGCAGCTGGTTCAGCAGTAGTAGCAGCAGTGAAGCTCTAGGTTCAGTTGTGTGGGTTTTTCGGGGGGGATAAAATAAAGACTTACTTTGATATTTGATTTTTCTTTCTCTTTTTTTTTTTCTTTAAAGTAAAAGCCATTAGAAAAAAAAAGAACTAATTCCTGCAGTGTTTGTAGTACCAGCATTTTGAGGAGCCCTGAAAATAAAGCTGATTATAATCAAAGCAAAATTACTGTGTACCTTCAAGTTTGCAGTTTAAATTGCTTTGTTTTAGTAGAGGCAAGGATATGCATTAAATACATCTCTGAAAGGAAAATTCCAACTTTCCGTATCCTGCATTTCTCTTTTGTAGACCGAGATCAGTGAAGATGACATTGAGCCCAGCTTTAAGAAACTCTTCGGGCAGCTAGCAGGAAGTGTGAGTATTTTTTATTCTATCTTGTTTGTAGTGTAGGTGAGATGGGATAAGAGCGCTCCCTTTCGCAGTTTGATTCCTGGGTGAATCAAGCATATGTACGTGTGTAGCTACCCACCTACTCCTAGTACAGACTTCTTCGCACCCCTGGCAGGCAACTTCCAGCCTCTCAGCTGCAGAGCTGACTCTGGTCCCTGCAGGGGCACCCTGCAGGCAGCGTGGGCAGTGTGTGCACACACAGGTGCCTCTTGGAGCCGGCACATGCCGGGGTCCCTCTGCTCCCTAGGCCTGTCCGCATCCAGCCTGTGCAGGTGGCTCCCCCGGGAGGCCTGGCAGGGAGGCAGGACTGGCAGATGGTGCAGGGCCTGCACCGTGTGGCATCTGGCACTGCACTGGCAGCAACTCCCAAGGGACGCTTGGACTTGGCAAACTCACCTGAAGGCATCTAGAGGCTGCTCAGGAGGTGGTGTCTGCATCCCCAGTTACCAAACTTTGGTTTTATTTTCCCCTTTTCCCCAGGATGCGGAGATCTCTGCCTTTGAACTGCGCAGTATCTTGAATAAAATCATGGCCAAACGTAAGTACCTTCCCAGCTGTGCTTCCGTTGGCTGCTGCCGAGTTACAGGGGGCACGCCAGAGCACAGAGCGCTGAGAGCACCGAGTTGTGTGGGGCTGGGTCACCAGCCTCTGCTGCAGACCTGCAGCTCCTCCTCTCTGCACTGCCAGGGCCTCTGCCCCGCTCCTCAGGGTGCTGCAGAATCGCTGGGGCCCTCACTGAGCTGAAGGGGGGTTTTCCAGGACATCCCTCTAGTGCGAAACAAGAACCATCTCACAACCATTTGCAGGGAGCCCTGCAGGTTTTGCTCTTGTGTCCTTCCACCTGAAGCTCTCTGTTGCCTCCAACTCCTGATGGCAGCGCCTGGGGGTAAACACTGCCCCCTGCTCGGCCAGATGAGAAGGACCAGAGGTGGCATCTTGCCTCAGCAGGGCCCACTGTGCAACACAGAGTTGTTTCCTCCTCTGGCATTTGAGGGAATTTGTAGGATTCTCTATGAGCAGTTGTTCATGTGCCCATCTCCACTGTGCACAGGTCTCTTGCATGAGGTACTTGCTGTTCGCAAAGGCTTTAGATGACGTGAGCAATTCCCGTCCCCTGCTGCTTACTGCACTGTGACAGAGGTAGAAGAGAAGGCCAGTTCTCAAAGGAAGATTTCACTTAGATGCTGAATTACTGTTGAGTGAATGGCAGGGATATTGCAAACAAGCTTTTACCTTATATAATATCAAAAAACATTCCAAAATGAAAATAAATTATTTTGCTAGCTGTAATGTCACTGAAAAGGCAGAAATAAATGAGGGCTGCCACGTGCACGCTGCAGCTGCAGGGTTCCCACGCTTTTTGGGCAGGTGCTGTGCTCCAGCACCCAACGGTAATCCTGCCTGTGCTCTTCCTTCACAGGCCAGGATATTAAATCGGACGGCTTCAGTATTGAGACGTGCAAAATCATGGTTGATCTGCTGGACGTATCCTTCAGGGCTGCTCCGAGGCGCCCTCCTCCTCCCGCGCTGCGGTGGCCGAGCTGCTGCCCTTCGAGCGGCAGGTCCCCGATGCGTTGGTGACTCCGAGGGCGAAGCGGCCGGGTTCTCCCTGGTTCCCCTGCACGGAAACGGCAGCTCTCGCTATTGCTGCTGCCTGAGGCAGCTACAAAAGTCTCTCCTCAGAGGGGATCAGCTGCTTTGAGGTCTTCCCCGCTGCTCCGCTTCTGGTTTAGCTGATGACAGTGATGGTGGTGCTGCGGAAAGGCAGCAGACAGCCCTGGCAGGGGGACTTTGAACATGCACATCTGGGTGTTCCTGCCTGCTTTGCTCCTTTTCGTTTCATTTCATTTTTTTTTTTCCTCCTGTTCTGCAATGGTT
This sequence comes from Nothocercus julius, assembly GCA_013398735.1. NCBI lineage: Eukaryota > Metazoa > Chordata > Aves > Tinamiformes > Tinamidae > Nothocercus > Nothocercus julius. The sequence goes on from VZSV01000278.1 coordinate 309,341, forward strand.
AGTTTTGGAAAGGGGATTTTAAAGCCATAAGGACTTTGAAAATATGGCAGACAGGCAGCAGGAAGCTCGGCAGCACGCTGGGCTTTTTGGAGCTGCTACTCTGGAAAACAAGGGCAAAAGCGTAGGATGAGTGATTCCAGTCTAAGAACAGTTGTGCTCAGTTTGTCCAAGAAGTGGGAGTAGAATTGCATAGTCAGAAAAAGGAGAAACTACCACAACAAGATGAACCTCTGCTATAATTTGCTGTAAAATGTGGCAGTGTCTAGGGACCCACCAGCAGTTCTGGGGAGAGAGGCAATGACAGGGTTCTTCTGTTGGTTCAAAAACTTAAAACTGGGTAATTAAATAGCCGGCCTGTTTGTAGCTTGGGTCTGTTTAGCCCGTGGCTCCTGTAACTGCTCTGAACCACCTATGCAGAACAAAATGGCATCATGTCTCTCGTCTGTGTGTGCAGTAAAAGGGCAAAGAAAAGTCACGGAGAAGCAGAAAATTTGGAGAAATAATTGGTTTTTAAATCAATCAGTCAGCTGTATCTTGTAGAACTGTTGTGTGCTCAACAGGATGAGGTGGTGAGAAACAGGCTTCGCTGATGACTTGCATCCTTTTCTTTACTTGCAATTTTTTAAGTTTAAGTCAATGCTGCCCCTCTATGCAAACCCAGCAGCGGAGGTGGGGGGAAACATCCTTCCTTCCTTCGAAAGAGATTACCTTGACTCCCCCAAGAACGACGGGAGCGGGAAGCTGGGCCTGAAGGAATTCCACACACTCTGGACAAAGATTCAGAAATACCAGGTGAGGCACAACCTTTTTGAGAGAAAATAGACTATGAAGGTGGTCATGGACTGATTTGCTTCATACAATATACAGATGCTGGAGAGTATAGGTGTCACTGTCTATATGCAGCACCTTTGTATATGGGCACTGCAAACTGTATTTTATTCAACTGAGGAAGGCCCAATAAGGATCTTTTATTCTGAGGGAGAAAGGGGCCTGTATCCAATCTGGCTGCTTCATTAAAAGATCTGAGTGTTTCTAAACCTTCGATACTGGGGATCTAAATTTTAGATTTTAGATCTCAGGGATGCATGTGTGCAGGCCTTTCTGCCAAGTGTTTTGAGCACTACTAAGCAAAGCTCAAGCTGTGATTTAAAATATTGGATTTCTGAGTGAAGCCAAAACTCAGCTGGCTGAGGCTCTGCATTATTGACCACTTTGATTTTTTTTTTTTGTGTTCTGCAGAAAATTTACAGAGAAATTGATGTGGATCGATCTGGTACCATGAACTCATATGAGATGAGGAGAGCACTGGAAACAGCAGGTTTTTTTCTTGTTCTCTTTTTATGGTTCTATCAGTTTCAAGCTAGTTGACAGATTTAGGCTTTCTGTTTTTTTTCTGTATGTGGGTTTGGTGTCTTTTGTATATTTGTTTGAATCCCTGGTACTTTATTTTAGGGTTCAAACTGAGCTGCCAGTTGCATCAAGTGATCGTGGCTCGGTTTGCTGATGAAGAACTCATCATTGACTTTGATAACTTTGTCCGCTGTCTGATTCGTCTCGAAACGTTGTTCAGTGAGTACCCCCTTCATCCCAAAACACACACTGGAGCTGCTTGTTTTCAAATCCAGGCTTGTTTGTGTGGGAAACTTTGTACTGGCACCAAAGCTGGCTCAAAACTGAGGTATAAATCCTGCAGCCTCTCGGCATCCTACTCCTAAAATCAGCTTCTGACTGCTGGAGTGAAGCCAGCGTCTTTCATGCCAACAATGTTGAGTTGAAAAAGAACTTTTTTTTCTTTTCCAAATGGTTTAAGAAGTACTTTTAGTATTGCAGATGGGCCTGTTAAAGAACACGAACTCCCTTTGGCAAGTAGTTCTTGTACATTAGCATGGTTAAAATGCTTCTCCTAGATGTGGATATGTATTTTTTTTTCCCAGTGTTTCCGGTTGTTCCATTCTGGCTTTGGTTGCAGACCATCTTTATAAACTTAGAGTCTGGGAGTAAATTCTCTTTTGATCTGAAGCCTAAGAACCTGTCTTTCTAATTGGTTCCTGCATTCACACTCATCTGTGTTTTGTCTTGTACCACAGAAATGTTCAGAAAACTGGATACAGAGAAAACTGGAGAAATAGAATTGAACCTCGTTACTGTAAGTGGTTTTAGAGCTAAATGCCTGTTCTCTGAGTGGGGTAGGGGCAAGAGCAGGGACTGTCCTACTGCAGGCTGACTCCTTAGGGCTGGCTGTGCATGAGTTCACACAGGGTAGGGCTTTAACTACCCTCATGTATTATATGCAGCTTGAAGAAAGGTCACCCTTTTTTAAAAAACAAAACACAAACCAAAAACTATATCAAATCTTACTCTCTAACAAGCTAGTTAAGTTACTTTAACCAAAAGCCTCTTATCATTTGCTTGTAGTAGTCTGGGCTGAAAGCTGTGCAGGCCTCTTCCTCGCTTTTCAGTCAGAGAGAGAAATTTCAGGGAGAAATGTCTATTTGGTATCGACTCAAAAGGTCACCAAGTGTGCCCCTGGCAACAACTCTGCTAAAAGGGAACTAATAACCTACATGTGTTTTTTAACTTCACCTGTTACATAAATGTAAGTTATTTCCTTCAGGACGTAATGGAGAAACATGCAGCTCATTCCAAAGTTCACAAAGTGCATTTCTGGCCTTAAATTAAAGAACATACAAGTTTAAATAGTTCAGGAAATATCATCCACAATTACTTTTTCTAAGAATACTTAAGACTTTCCTCCTCATGCTAGAAAAAGGAATGTACACAGTTGCAACAGGTATTTTTGCTAAACTTAACCTTGACTCATGTTTTCTTTTTCCGGTATCTTTCTGTCATATACAGTGGCTGTGCTTTACTGTCATTTGAAGCACTGACTGCAGCTGAGGACATCTCGGAAAGATCAAGATCACATGAGGATAATCATGCCACATATCAGGAAAAAATAGTGGATATGCCTTAAATTATGAACGGGAACTTCTCACAGTTAAGGAAGCAGAGTTCCAGTTCAGCAATTGAAGAAGCTGCAGCCTCATTTTAGAGTTAGGACATTTTTTATCTACTATTATAGAGCATCTGTCCAAAAGCTTTAACTTAGTAACTTTTGAAATGTAACTCAATGTAACTTTTGAAAATACTGCTTTGCTAACATCTTCATATTTATTATATGTTATTTGACTTCTGGGAAAAAAAAAAAAAAAAAATACTTACAAACTGACAGTGTGGGTCATTAAGTGCTTTGTGAATAAGAGTGCCGTTGCCCGTTCTGCTTGGTCGTGTGCATCTGCCACTAGAAGAGGGATGGGGCCACACACCTTGCACTACAGGTGTTTGGGGTAGATGTGCATCTCTTGTGTTTGCAGTCAAGCCCTAATTCAGGTCAAATATTCCTTGAAATCTTTGAGTAGAAAATGCTGGTGTGACTAAAATGAAGTCTTTTTCTCCTGCCCCTTGAGGTCCTCACAGCAGGAGCCTGTTGGCAGCCTGTACTCTCCAACACATTCTTATGTTCCTGCACCCTGTTTACGTTCCTTTGAAATATCAGTAATTACTTCCACTGTTGTGTTCTCATATATTACAAACTTTCCTAAGTTTTAAGGTTATAACTCCTACCTTCTTTGAGGTAGATTCTTGCACTATATATGCAGAACTTCAGTTTCCAGGAACAACATAAGTTTCTTTTTAAGGAGAAAACAGCATCTGGATCCAAAATCATGAGCTGGCAGATGCTCTGGCTGGATGTTGGTTACTGAAGTGGTAGCAGCTTGATACTTCCACAGGCTGAGGTGAAGACAGTGAATTTTTCCAAGAATGCTGATCAACAGTTATACCCTGTATTGTATGTATTAAAATTCCACGGCTGTTGACAGGGGCAGGCCTCTGCTTCAGAGATTCCTCACTACAGCTCTGTCCTGGCCACTTGAGGAATTGCATCCTCTTTCCTACTAGCAGTTTCCTGTATTTATGGGTGCATTTTCAGAAAGCAAGAGCCTGAAGATGAGGTAAAGAGCTTTATAAAAATTCCCCTCAAGGAAAGATTTGATCATGTATGTAACACTCCTGGGCCAATGATTACTCCTGAGCAGATGGATACAAAGGATAGGTCTATAAGAAAGGTTTTATTTCAAAAATACTTGTACCAAGTCTTTCTTCTTACACGTGTTCCCCAGCTTCTAAGTTTAACAAAAGATACATGCAGCTAACAGGTAAGGGCTAAGTTTCAAATGCAAAGAGTCAAGCCTGAGCTGGAACCACTCCTCCACCTTCAATACAGCAAGTAACTGTTACCATAGCAGAGCTGTACCTGTGTTGATGACACTGTCAGGTGCTCTAGCATTAAAAACCTTGGCAGCACCCAGGAGTTAAGGCTTACGAGGAGGAAAAGAGTTTAATGGTATCACAGTCAAATAGAAACAAGCTGTCAGGACTACAGAGAGTTTCTACACTTAGTTTTCAAAAGTACAAAAGACAATAAATACAGAAGGCTCTTTGTAAAAAGAGGAGTCTAAAACTACATTGTCTGGAATATAGCACATAATATTTTGAATACATGAAATTCCTAAGATGCTACAGCATTTTAAAAGTTATTGCTCAATGCACTGGTCACATGGTTCTTACTGCTTAGATGCACTTCAGCATGGCTACTTTAACTACTGTTCTGCTCACAGCACAAGCATTTGGGTGCTGTGCACGTACTTAGATGACTTTAGTTTCTCCCATCTGGAAAAAGCCTCAGGAAAAATGTGGACAAAGCCAGTCATCTGTTTCATGCTGCCTCCTTCACTGGGAGCTTGAAAGGGTCCTTGTATTTATTATGGAAAGATGTGATTTTTTTTTTCCCCCCCAGCATATCAGGAAAATCAGAGTGGGTACTTGAACATTAGTCTTGCTTAGACCAAACGTAGCAGTTTCATTTGCTTGTAGCCACTTTTTCATCTTGGAAAATGCCCTCTTCCATTTGCTAATGCATCAATCCTTCATTTGTTTTCAAAGCACATTCTTCATAGCTTTCAAATTACATTGTCATTGAAATAAGTCTCATGATACTGGAACCAAGACTTTTTTTTTTTTTCTTTTTAAAGTCATTCATGATTAGTACTTCAAGAGTCTGGCTTCTGTACTAGTTCAGGCCAAGCTTCTTTGTCTAGGTTTAATCCTTGGATACAGCTGAGGGTAAAACAGAACAGAAATTCAAAATTTTAGTGCCTCAGAGCACTAACAGAAGTAGATAGAGCATTCTTTGGGCAAGCTTGGAAGGTACAGACTGTGCAAGTACAAAAGCACAATGATGGCAAAAGGAAGGCACTGAAAAGCAAGTAACAGAGAAACTTCAACGTGACCCAGGTGGGTGGGCTAGGGAAGATAGGTGGTTTCATAAGTCAAGAGACTTGGTGTTCAATGAACTTTTCCTCCATTTAGAAAGGAAAATAGGGAGGTGCTAAACTCTATTTTGCTTTCTTTAATGCTTAACAGCCATTATACAGCTACAGCTTTGGGCAAACGGGGAATGTTGGGCTGCCTAAGGACCACGATGCTACAGGAGCTGTGTAGTAATGAGTGGAGGGCTTGTAAATTCGCATAGGTAACTCAGTGGCCTTAAAGACACCCTTAAAGACATTCTGTATTCAAACAGGCACGAGGCTTCTTCCTCCCACTCGGCTAGTGATTAGGAGAAGACGAGGGGACGTCACCCCCAAGACCTGGCCTGGCCTGCGGCACCACCGGCTGGGATGGGGCAGCCCGTCACACCTGCCAACACCCGGCAGTGCTTCGTTGGGGTTAGAAAGCTGGTGTTTGGGCAATATTATTGTATTTGCTTCCAGAGCTCCTGCACAGCCCAGGAAGTGGGTGACCAGTGAGACAGGCAGAGAGAGAGATCATTTTATTCCCATAGTTTTATTCATTGCATCTAACTGCAAAAGAATAGAGCAGCTGTGACAAATACAGCTCTACATAAGGCCATATAAAGCTACCGAACATTCTTCTCTGCGCTGAACATCTTGGCCTGGATTTCAGCTGCTACATTATAAGCCTCGTCGTTACCTTCAAGAATAAGCGCCGAGTGCTTAGGTAGCAGTTGGCAGGTCATGCTGGGCACGGGAACTTCTCCCGGCAGCCCTGGGGGGAGCGCGTGGGCTGAGCAGGATGAGGTGCCAGCCCCGGGAAACAACAAGGCTCTGTGTGGGCCCGGGTGGGCAGCGTGGCCGCGCGGCTCCGCTGAGGAACGCCGCGTTTGGAGAGCGGATCTGCAAGCTTATTCTGCATTAGAGGTAGTTGCTCTGGAAGTTTAACCAGTTAGGAATAAGGTTCCTCGGTATGAGGAAGAAGATTCAGCCTCTTTCAAGCTTCATACCTCAATCAGCTGGAATTCAAAGGAGTTATAAGGTTCTGCCAATGCTAAAGATTATCTCCTGCAGAGGAGTTAACTGGATATGTAGCAAATAATGGAGCTCCTATACATGTATCCATCTGCTATGGTTTTCTAGCAACTTGGTCATAAGGAGAAATATGGGGAGGTAACTGAAAATATCTCCCATTATCCAGACACATCTGTGTCTTTTTTTTTATTTTTTTTTAAAGGTAGTGCAAAGAGGGGAAGGAAGGGAGGTGCTACTAACTTCAAAGCTTTTGACATATAGAAAAAAGTATTACTACTTAAAGAGCACAGGACAAAGCATTGTCAAATTTCTGTGAGATCTGGCAATCTGAGCTCTTTTTCCATACTGGAAAAAGAGGACTGTGGAATTTTGCAGCATACTTGGCTTAAATTTCTATGTGAAACCCCCTCAGTGCATAAGGTGCACTACATCCCCCCCAAAGAGGGGCAGGGAGGGACTATTAACAGAGTCTGCACCAAGTATCCAAACAGAGGGAGTCAGCCACTCTGCCGCAGGCTTGCAGCTCCCTGCCTGAAGAAACAGAGGGCTTCAACTTCGACTGCTGCACTTCGGAAACAGCCCCTAGCGTAGATGCACGAGGCAAATCCTGTCAACCCTCCAGGCAGTGTCTTTGTGACCGTGGAGCAAGCACTTACCCCAAGCAGGTTGCGGGGCACGTAGCCTTCCTTGTCGTTCAGCCGTGCCCACCACCACTCGATTTCGTCTCCATCTTCCCGGCGCAGGATGGTCATGCAGTCCCCCTCCTTCATGGAAAGCTCATCGTCATTCTGGGCCTCATAATCCCACAGGCAATAAATTACTCCTTTGTTCATTATGCCCATTTTCTCCTGGACTCCTACAACATTAGGGGAAAAAAAAAAATCACAAAGCAGCTCAGTACAAAAACTAAATCCTGATGTCAGGCCATTGGAAAGATTTATGCACTCTTATCAGACAGCAGCCGGGAAAAATACCTCAATTCCTAGCACATCTTGGTATCAGTTTACTGCAAGTCACTCCTGGGATACATGGTGTGAGGAAGTTAGTCCTTGCACCCCACTTCCTTACCCTGTATTCTTGAAACACAGTGTAAGCAGTAATCAATAAAAAGGGTCAGATTTTTAGGCCAGTGTCCAGGCTCCCTGTACATAAGTGCTAAGCAATAAACACTGGTTTGTGTTCTGAGCTCCCCAGGAATCTCTAGCTGTCAAAAGGAGACAGCAGCGCCTGCCTGTGTCCATCACCACCCTGCTGCTTGGTGAGAAAACTTACTGATACGTTCGGGCTTGTCCTCTCCCCCGAGCACCTCCACACTCTTTACAGGCATCACTTAAAACCTGCTCATTGTTAGAATCTGAATAAACAGATGTAGCTAAAGATGAAATATTCTCTCAGTACATGTTTCTCAGCACATCAAAAAGGGCATTTTCATCAACTGCCATACAAACTTTCTCTTAGTTAATTACTCCATTTTAGATTAGTGAACCTTACTGTTTTTGTTTTATATTTTTTTTTATATCTTCAGGAGGAAAGCATATGTTATGTTGCACATCATATTACAAAACCTATCATTTCCCTTTCCATCTTTTAGCTATTAGAGCTAAGAATCCTATACAAGAGTCTATGTCTGCCAGGGGAAGTAGTTGTTGAACGGAAGTTTTTCATTTCTGCATTGCAACTCCTCTAAAACTGAGTTACTTGCATAGCTCACTTCAGTTCTTAACAAAGCTCTCCTTCTCCTCCCCGCCCCGTTTGGTATAATTAAAAGTTTAGCAGAGGCTGGGGCTCTGCACACATGTAAGGGAAACTGGCACTGAGTATCTACACAACAGGGGAAAGAGATCTACACAACAGATGAACAAAAAGAAAAATAATTTTTAAAAAAAGGTTTTGAACCAGGGTAATGTCTTTAAGAGCCTGGTTATACTACTACATTCATTTAATCTTGAAAAGTGTAAGATGACATGGTTGCAACATCAGAGTGCCATTTCAGTGTTAGGCGACTAATGGAGTACTTTAAACATACTTGCATTTGTTAATGCTTTTCAATATTGTTAATTCTTCACAAAGAGGAATTAGGCAAATCAGTCAATACTCACTTCAAATGCTTCCCAGGCTGCACACCCAGGTGTTTCATCTCACAGGCAACAGGCCAGGTTTTAATGCAACATCTGCTCTGAACAAAGATATCCACACCCCAAATTTCCCTTACAGCAGGAAGGGCTCCACAGTGGGTGAATTTCTCACCATAACTGCAGAGAGCCAGAAATATCCCCAGCAATAAGATTCAGCTAATGGAACAATATGAGAATTCAGTAGCCAAGCAGCCCAAATATCAAGAGGTTTCAATACAGAGAAGAAAACAACAAGCCAGAGCCTTACAAACCTTTTCAGACCTACTAAAAAGTAGCTCATAATAATTTTTACACATAATAGTCACACATCTATCTATATAAATATATAATGTATTTCTATATTGAAATGAAAATGAAGATTTGACTATTCAGGGAGATAAAATAATAATAAACACAGACAAAAAGAATGCACTTCTTCAGGCTGCTTATATGAATTAAAGAATTCCACAAATTTCCGGAAAAAAAAAAACTCAAGACCCATTAAACACAGGTCCCAGCTCTCACTCATAACAGTGCTTAAAACCAAACAAAAAGATAACTGATTAAACATTACTGAGCAATGCATGCCACCTTGGTGTATCAAGTAACTCTCACCTGGGAAGATCTGCCTAATCATCAGCTGGCCTCAAACCAATGCACTCCCTGGTGCAAGTGCTAAGTTCCTTCAAGGGTTTTAATGCAGATGAAAATTGCATTACTCAAATCACCTCTGCAGGCTCAACAGCTATGAAAGGTAGTTCCAGATGGACCTCACTCTCTCACTAAGCTGGCTTAAAACCCTCTCTTTCCAAGGAACTTGAGGCACAGGCAGAAGTCCAGGCAAGCCACCACTCCCCACCCAAAACCACATTGAGAAGTCCCAGGCGAGGGACTGGTCACCCACCGTAGAGGAACTGGGAGCACTGCGTGTAGCCCTCCTCCATTTCTTCGCACTTGTCCGCGGCCGTCTGCATGTCGCTGTAGGTCATGGCGAACACGGCGGCGCCCGACTCCACCAGGAACTTGCACACCTGCACGTTATTGCAGGACGCTGCGCAGTGCAAGGGGGTCCTGCAGGACAGGCAGGAAGGCAAGACGAAAGGCTGAGGGTTGGCAGCCTGGCTTGCCTTGGAGGCTTGCGGGCTCCTCGGGGCCTCCAGCAGGCAGCAGGGCAGCACTGGCAGCCCCCTGCCTGCAGCGGGTAACCCAAGGACAAGGGCCAAGGACAGCCGGCTTCCACTGCGAGCAGGAGGCAACTGGAGCTGCCAGAGCCCTGAAGCTGGGTTTCTGTACGGACCTCTAGTCATGCTACCCTTTTCTGATCCATTCAAAGTTTAAGAACGTTTACCATTGCACCTCAGAAACACTCTGAACACGACGTCTCTCACCACCCAGCAATGAGCTTTGAGACTTGACCTGGGAACAAGCACGGGCACCTACAGCTGTGGGACAACAAGCATCTTTACTCACAGGCTTGGCCATTCCTGTTGTACGCAGAAACACACAGCTCTCCCGTAGCCCTGCAATCACTAAGCTCCCCTGGCATCCTTTAAGAAGGATTTGTAACCCAGTACCACTTCTGGCTTGGGGGTGCGGGTCAGGAAAGCGCTACTTAATTATCTGAGTGCTGGACATAAAAGTAAGAAGAATTTGCAGAGCTATAAAGTGCCCGGAGCGTGTGCAAGCTGCACACTAGTGCACTTGGAGGGGAGACACACCAGCAAGCAATTCATCATGTATAAATTGCCTTATACTTGCCTAATACCTCAAAAAATCAGATTTCATGACAGCTGTATCCAGCCCATCAGGCTGGAAATGCACAGTTTTGTCCTGTTTCCCCCAAATATGAAACACTAGTATAGATCTGCCTATTTTCTCCTCTACACATTCTCCTGACACCCCACTGAGAACGGTGGAAAAGTCATCACCAGCCCTACAGGTGCAAGCACAGCTCTAAAGCTTTTGTTTTTTTTCCCCCTACAAAGGCCTCTCCTGATGCTGCAGAAGTCAAATCCACCTCCCCAGGAGCCAAGAGTTTCACAGAGCCTTCTGGTTTTGCCTTCTGGCAGGCAGAAAGCTGGAGGGGGCAGCCCGGCACAGCCTGCCGAGGCGGTCGTGGCTGCCCCGGCCGCAGCGCTCTTGGGGGGGTCGCTCACAGGTTCCTAAGGGAGGTCTTACCATCCATCACTGTCCGCAGCGTTCACGTTCACACCAAACTGCACCAGGAACTTGACGATCTCCGTGTGCCCGGCACACACCGCGTTGTGCAGCGCGGTGATCCCTTCGTCGTTGGGCATGCTAGGATCTTCAACCTGCGCAACCGAAAAACGAAACGTTCACGTTCTGACGAAGCTCTTGACAGCTAACATCTCTACAGGTAGGAAAATTAGTTGTCTTGTTCTGAAATGGAGTTCTGAGCCTTATTTCTATAAGGAACACAAGCAACAGGGAGAAAAATGACAGTAGTAACAAGTATTGCAAGAAGATTCACATGAGACCCCACAGCCTCCTTTTAACAGCAAGATGACAGACATTCAGAGAAATATTTATATCATCTTGGTAATTTAGTATAAGCATTTATAACAAGTCCCAAATACATGTATTTTGCTTATAGTCAAATACGTAAGCGAATTTTGCTTGTCAAACACTTTGCTAACATGCTAGATAAGAAATGGAAACAGCATCCTGCAAATTTCCACTCTCTACACTAAATATCCAACGTGGAGGCACCAGCTAAAATGAGCTGCTAGGTGGCCACTTCTGTTAGGATTTCTTCCCTTCTCACAAACAGATCTAGGCTGTGGGCCTTTAACCTCGCATCCCAGTCCTGAGCAGCTTAGCTTGGACTTCCCCCTCGGAAGGAGGATGGCTACTCCTCCTCTTCCAAGGTAGGACTTGTACCTCATAAATGATTCTCTGCACGAGGTCAAACTCGCCCTCCAAAGATGAATCCAGAAGCAGCGCGAGGGGGTTGAATTTCACCCTCATCCCATGTGCAATTCTCTCGGAGCCAGTTTTACGCAAGTTTGTCCTCTTCCCCTGTGAAAAGGTAACACAAGTTACAGGTATTTTTGCTGGGAAAACAAGAATACAGAGTTGTTCATATAAGAATAACAACAGAAATGACCAGTTAAGGCAGTTTTACATGAAATTTAAACTATTCATATATTTGCTGTTGTTCCTCGTCCCCTTCCCAGGATGAATACAGCAAATCTGGAACACCATGAAAGATCTTTGCCTCCATCTTAAGCAAAGCACTCTGTACAGATCACACACAGAAATCATCTTGATTAAACACATCAAAGTCATGAAACTGCCAGATTTCCAAGGAGAAGAAGCAAACATCTGTATTCAAATTATTTTAGCACTAATTCTTACAGCTATGACAGAAACCACGAACCTTAAGACTCCATGTATATCTTTAAGCACAGATGTTAAGTTGCTGATGTTTTGCTAAGCAGAGCACAGTTATTAACAGGAATAAAAACTGTTATGGAAAATGGTCTCCGTAAGAATGCAGAACCAAGGATAGAATGACGGAAGATGCCCCCGTGATCCTGGCAGGAAAGTGTTTCTCCAGCTCCACTTTCACTCGGCCCTTTCGGCAGCAAACACGCACCCAGTAAGGCAGCACTCTGCCCAGCTGCCTGGGCTGCAGTAATAAACACTATTCACAGGGCTATGCAAATTTCTGACAGATGTCCAAGCAAAGATGAATGGAAATGACTCATGTTCTGCAAGAGCAAACATGAAGATAAGCTAGAGAAGATGAGATTCCCAGAAAATACTCCTTCACCTGTTGATTTATACATAATGCCATCAGCACGGGCTTTTTAGGCAAGCAGCCTGTTAGCACAACCCAAGTATTTAAATATGAATCAAGAAGTTGGGCCAGTTTCTTTCTTCTCATCCCCAAATTATTACAAAACCACGCAGACCTCAGTTCTTACACCTTAGGAAGTCCTAGCTCTCAGGTTTCCTTGTAAAAGGCAGCAAGGACAAAGTCTTAAGAGCATAAACACACACATGCAGTGATTATTCCATGCAGAAATTACAAGGGTAAAAAGCAGGCTAAAGTATTTATGTCCTCTGCCCTGAGGTGGAGGGAGGATGGGACAAAATAATAAAATAAATAAAAATCACACTTTTGTACATCAACTTATTAACATTCTACTCATGATCAGTTTTAACAGAACTCTTCAAGGAGATGAAAACAGTATTTCTGTTCTACAAGTGTGAAGTAACACCACAGCACATGAACGGATGCAGACTCCCAGAATAAGCATCATGACAGTAAAGTGGTGCCTACCCTCAGGCCAAAGCGACTTCACTTCGATGCAGCTTGAGAACTGACTCATATCAAATTAAAGTTCCAGAGAAAAAATTGGAGAATGCCTCAGTAAAGGAAGCATAAGCAGTTGGCATCTACAAATGAGTTGTTAGGAGTGGGGACTAGGACAGGCTCTGTTCATCTTTATTTTTCAAACAATGCACCTCCAAATAAACAAATACGACTGGGAATTCAGATAATTGGTTTCCAGCTCACATCAACAATAGGGGCAAATACTCCTGAAATTCGCAGCTGTGCCTCAAAAACTAGTATCATTTACTCTTATGAGGTAATTCAGTTTGGATGAGACTTCTATAAGAAATGCATTTTGCAGCCCTGAAGAGATTTACTATTTGTGTACCAAGCTCCATTTGAAACTTTTCATTACTGCCATTCATTTTAGAAACAACAGTCTTTTCATGACTATCAGTTCAATTTGGAGATAAGACTATCAGACAAATAGGACTGAAGTTTCTCTACAATGTCTGTTCTATCTGTGCAACTAACGCTCCACATCCACTCCACGATCTCTACAAGACGATGCAGGGAACTTCCTTGCAGAACCTGGACTGACTTATTTGTAGGTTAATACTTACCGGAGGCAGGGAAAACTGTCCAGTAACTTCAGGAGGCCGCATATTGAACACATCCTCTCCCAAACTCTCCGGTTCCCCTGACGGATACGGAGGCGGTGGGTATGGAGGATATTCCTCCATGTACACTTCCAATGGCAGCGAGGCTTCTAGGCTTGGCTCTTCCATTTTGGGTTGCATGAGCTCGTCACCGTCCAACGTTCCTTCAGGGACAGTGTCCAAAGCTGCTGAGGGCAGAACCACCTCACTCTGATCCGCGGGTTCCGGTTCTGCTTCCTCGGCTATGGCTGGTTCTGGTGCTGAAGCAGCAGTTTCTTTTTCCGATTCTGCACTTAAGTAAGGATTTGGGATTTCTGTGGGGCTTTCAGGGCTGGTAGCTGATGTGGCCTGCTTGGAGGCATGGGACGGAGCTGAGATAGTCTCCATGGCGGCCAGAGTGGTCCTCTGATACAGCAGCTTCTGAATGTTCGGCCCATTGGGTCCTTCTGGCTCCGTAATGGAGCTCCGCTTCTTCAACGGCCGGGGGGCGTTGGACAGCTTCTTCCGCAGCGCCTCCAGATCGGCGTCGCTCTGATTGCGGTATGGGTTGGACAAGAAAGGCAGCAGCTTGGTTGGGCTAAGGGGACGGGGAATTCGCTCTGTTTCGTGGTTCTCATGAGCGCTGGCTGCTGCCTCCGCCTCGGGCTCCGGGCTGCCCGGCTTGCCTTGGAGGCTTGAGTAGACGTTCTCCGGCGGCGGTGGCGGCGCCCCAGCACCCGCCATCACCGGCTTGCCGTACACTGAGGAGCAGTGGGGAAAAGCAGGAGTGAATATTTGATCAATAAACCTCACAAGAACATGCAGCCTGATTCACTTTTCTAGGGCAAAGAGGCAGAAACCTGGAACTAACTGAACCGAACGGAACTGCTAACCAGGTTTACCATTATTACTTAGATATCCTGCACTTTGTTAGAAAAGCAACACGCAATTTCCATGAACAACCCGAGATGCTTACACTTCCTCTGACTCGCTTATTTAAGCAAGAGCAACGTTGCACACGCAGATCAGGCGGAACGCACGCCCACCTCGAGACCCGGTCGGGAGGAGGGAGGCGGAGGACGCACGCTTACCGCTCGGGAAGTGCGGCCCCCTGCTCTGCGCCCTCGTCAGGGCGCTCTGCACGGCCTGCTGGAAGTTCTTCCCGGGAGTCTGCTGCTGCGTGTACATGCTGTAAATGGAACTTGCAGCCACCGTCTGCGGCTTTCGGAAGGGCGGGAGCGAGGCCTCCTTGGACGGCTGAGGGGTAAAAGGCCTCACGGCTGCTGCTGGAGGGCTCTCCTGTTTGGACGAGGGCAAAATTTGGTCCTGGCTCGAGGAAGGACCTGCTGGAAGCACAGAGATCCTCTGCTGTATCTGCTGGGAAGCGTGGGAGGGCTGCTGGGCCACTGCTTTTGGCTTGTTCCCCATAGTTACGACAGCCAAGGGCAGCTTCTGCGGGTTTCCGTCCAGCTTAGCGTCAGAAGGTGGCAGATGGTTAGCTTGACCAAAGTAAGGCAAGTTTATCTGTTTTGGTTTAGTGGGGACTGGTGGTGGTACTTTTGTTATATTTTTATTGGCTGTCTGAAAGACAAAGAAAGAGTTAAATCAAGGTTAAATTGCAAAATAGGTTTTAGCAACCTGCTGGGAGGACCAGAGGCCCCTGGGGATGACACAGTATCGAACAATTGCACTATTTCTGCAGTGCTGTTTACAATCTCATTTAGTAAACATGAAAGGACTTCTTGAAACATTTTATCATAGTTATTTATAGTACCAAACTTTCAACCTATTCCCCTTAATTCCTTTCTTAACAGCTATGTTTAAAAGAAATGATGGGTGTGCACAGCAATTCTCTAAAGGTAGCTGAGACTGGAATCTGCAGGTAAGACAGTTGATTTCCAGCAGAGCAATTGATATCTTTCCAGTTTTCCTGTTACTTTGTCCCTCTGCCCAAGCAAATCATGCACTTTTGCCAAGATTCAGGTGAGAAGTCTTGCTGCAAGCATCTGAAAGACACCACTGAATTAAACAGTACAACAGGTGTCTACATGGTTTTAAAAGCCCCCCATAAATGCTTCTGTATATGTAAATTTTGGAAAAAGACACACGTGCCATGACCAAGCAACCCAGCCATTTGTATGCAATCAACGAATACACAGGTTTTCCCCATAGCGAGCAGAGGGAAGGATTCGTAATGATCGACTGACATTAAAAAGCCTGGTGTTTCTTCCCTTAGAAATATTCTCTTGAAGGAAAACCGAAGTATTTTTCCAAGAGCTTCTCCAGAGCAGCAAAGCTGCACAGCCATCCCTGCCAGAGGGGCAGCAGGAGGCCCAGCTGCAGCCCGGGGCCGAGCAGCAGCGCCCGTTTCCCGCCTACCTGCGCTTCCCGCAGGAGGTCCTCGCTGCTCTGGTTCTTCCTCAGGGTGCCCAGCCCAGCAGACTGGTCCACGGAATCAAACATCGAAAACGGGCGAACTTTCTTCTCTTTGTCTCGCAGAAAACCTTCTCCTTCAGCTGGTGTTACAGAAAGGAAGATTTTTTTTTTTTTAAATGACAACAAAATTTCAAGAATAAGGACCACCCTCTGTGCAGTAATAAGGACAACTTGTATAGGAGGTGCTTTTTGTGCATATCCTACCCTTGCACTGACAGTCCAAGGGCACGTTCATCACTGGATTTTGCAAATTAAAGAGCATATTTGCAGGCATTGGTTTCCACCATTTGCAATAAGGCATTTTTAAAAATCCCGCCACCATCCCACCAAAGCCTGTATTGCAATATTATTTTTTTTATCTGCTCAGATATGTTCTGTGCATTAACACAAACATTTTGGGAAACAGTTGTTTTTAACTTGATTTTTCACACTTAAATTTACCTTTAAATTTACACAAGAACTTACCTTGTCCTTCACTGATCACAATTCCTTTTGCTGAAGTCAAGGCTTGTCCTTGGCTAATGAGATTGTCTGCATTTGAACTGCTCCAGTCCGGGGCAGATGGGGAAGGTTTTGAGCTGGGGATCACCGAGCCTAGGAGACAGCAAGCGGTTCACGTCAACCTAAAATCACGTTTTATTGACTCATTCATCCTTTGGTGGGGGGAAGGTTTGTTTGTTTTTCCAAACATCAGGTCAGGACAGCAGAGACAGCAGACTAGTATCATACGTCGGTTAGTTGCTGTTAACCCTGTCACTTTAGTTTTGTTTGTTTTTAAATAATGAGGATACAAAAAACAAGCTTAGAAATAACCATGAAAGCAGCACACACTGCACGTGTCTGCATTTTTAGGTATTCAGGCAAAAAAGTTTCTCTAGAATAGCTTTTTTCTAGTTAGTATGGAACTTCCCTGGGCTATTTGGGTGAGTAAAAGTGATGGGATGTTAAGAGGGGATCAGAAAGAGGTAACATGCACTAAAACATACATATACACACACACACACACACACACACACGCATACTCACACAGACACGCATACACACACACACAGTTCCATTCTATCAGTTTTAATATCTCCTAAAATGAAATAATTCCCCCCTTCTCCAGTGGGGGAACGATACTTGCACCCTGACTGTGCAATGGCTACTTCATATATACCCGTCACTACTGTAGTGGTGGAAGGACGATATGAAAGAAACAAAATCATTCTACAATCTCAGACTATGTTTTTCCTTTGGGAACGATCCAAGTTTCTCTTATCTCTCAGTGGGAAGGGGAGCCTTTTGATCCCAAAAAAGTGAGGAAGAGATCTTCACCTCTCTCCAGTTTCTCCAGACTTTTATTCCCACTGAGTCAAACCATACCCCATCAGAGAAAGGTACAGAAAGAAGCACCCAAACCTCCGTTTGAAACCCTAAGCAGGAGGGGTCAACCCTCCTGTCACGTGTTGGACTAGGTCTCTCCACAGCCATTCACCATCTATATGTCACTTTTTACATATACCATTTCCAAAATCCACAACCAAAAAGCTCATTTTTTTTTAAGTCCTGCCACCAGGCTGTTAGTAGATGTGTGCTAGACCAGCCAGCTTCTAGAAACTTGAACAAAGTTGCACAGGGTTAGGAGTATAAAGAAGGGTCACTAATTTACAGAAGAATACTCCTATATTCTATTCCTTAAAATTCAAGTTATTAAGAAGATTATTTAAATTTAAAACACACGGAATCCCATAACCTCAGTGCTTAGAAGACATACTCACTTAAAGAGGTGTCAGATCCTAAGACTAACATCTCTAATAGTATTTTGTTAAAAAGAAAATTCACTGTTGATAAGTTAGAACAAAACAGAACAGGTCTGGGGAAGGATTACCAACTGCAAGTTACCTGCAGGAACTTTAGCTTGTGAACTGCTTCCAGCTCTCATGTTGGGCAGAGTTTGTGTTTTCAGGGGACCATCGGGTATCTGCAGAGCTTGCGTCCCATCTGAAAACGCTGGTTTCACCAAAAGTTCAGGTCTGGAAGTGATACGTGGCATAGTAGAGGACTGGATATAAGGACCTACTGCTGCCACTCGACTTGGAGCAGAAGCCACTGGCTGGGGCAAATTCCCATCTGAAGAAACCTTAAAAAAAAAAAAAAAAGTTATGCTGCAGCATCCATCTATACAAAGAGTTTGAACCAGAAGTCAAGAAGGATAAAACAACAACAGAACAGTTATATTCCTGTATTAGAAATGAAGCTTTTTAGGCTTTAATGTATATTAACATGTTATTAAAATAATAATGAAAAAAATGAAAATTAAAAATCCAAAACAGCATAAGAAGAGTCCTGGGCCATAAGTTTGCCCATAAAGTAGTTTAACACCAACATACCATGAAAAATACTTCAATAATGCAAGACTCCCACCACATACAGATGAAGATGAGAAGAGCAGCATCTTGAACAGCCTTCCCCACATGCAAACCTCGACTTCAGACCCCAGGGGCCGCAAGGGAAGCAGGAGTTTTGTTCGGTTTTGTTGCTAGAAAATGCCCAGCACTTACGGGTACGTTCTCCTTCTGCTGCAGGGCTGCCTTTTTCTTCCAGAGGCGCTCTCGCAGCTCATTAACACGCTTGTCCATGACAGCCACCTCTGAGTTGCGCTTGTTCAGGCACTCCCGCTGCTGCTGCAGCTTGGCATTCTGCTCCTGGTTCAGCTTGTTCCGCAGCTGAATCAATTCACAACGAGCGGGGGGGCGGGAAGGAGATCGGAGGAAAACAACAACAACAAAATCAACACACATCAACTTTCAGGACGGGACACAGGAAACGAGAACAGAGAAAAAGCTCTTAAAAGGTTGTGTTGCGCTCGCAAACTCCCCCCCCTTTTCTCCAGAGAAAAGGGCAACTAATCTCCCCATTTTGCTAAGGGCAAAAGTACACACGGGATGCTCCTTCTGCCTTTTCCCTAGAAGGCAGCACGGCTGATGCTCCAGGGACTCTGGGACGAGCGCGCGGCTCCGCCTGGGAGAGAGCAGCGGGATTTCCTGGCAGCGAGGCGAGCAGCACCGCACACCCTCTCGGCCAGCAGAGCCTTGGCTCCCGCGCCAGCTCTCCCGTTACCTGCAGCTCCTTGTACAGGCGGTCGAGCTCGGCTACCGCCGACTGGTTGTCGTGGTAGCCGTCAATCCGGCCATTCTTCAGCATCTCCAGCTGCCTGGTGAGCTCCTCCACCTTGGACACGGCCAGCACCAGCTCGCGCTGCTTCTGCTGGAACAAGCTGTTCATCTGCTCGATCTCCTCCACTGGAGAGGGCGAGAGAGCCCACAAGTGGCGCTGAGCAGCAGCCCGGCCCAGCCCGGCCGCCCCGGCCTCCCTCTCCCGCGCAGAACACGAGGCCAGGCCCGAGCGAGGCCACGCGGCGCCTGCCTGAGTGCAGGGAGGGCACAGGGAGCCCAGACAGACAGAGCAACTCTTGGCTGAATTCCACCTGCAAGGCACACCGATGGCGTGGCAGCCGCCAAGCTGGGTGCTCGGCATGCTGAGCCCCAAGGTCTAAGGCTGCACGGGGAGCCCAAGCAAGTGCCGAGGCTACCAAGGAGCGTGCAGGGGCAGATACACGTGCTTCAGAACCTCCACACTTTCACACGCCCTTACCTTCTTTAAAACTGACATTCATTTTGTGCAATACAACCCAAACAGATCACTCATTTTCCCAAGAGAAAAATGTATTTGCTTTTATCGCAAAGCACCACGTATATTTTCATTTGAGCGCTACTGATATATAGAGAGGGAAGAGAAAGAAACAGAAAAACAAACAGAAAAAGGAAAAAAAAACATGTTTTGACATGAAGCCTAAAACACGCATTTAATATTGAATAGTCAGTGGGCTGAACAACAGAACCCAAATACTAGCGTAGCGAGCTGGACACTAGTCTGGTTTCTGTAATTAAAAAGAAAATACACAGCCATTTTGGTCGTTAAGGTACCTCTTGCGTAAGAGGCAGTATGGACACCATGTGCCACTCAGCACACACAGCTTTGTTACAGGCCAGGAAAAGGGCATCACTCTAAACATATGCAGGGTATTAGCACCGAGGATGGAAAAAGTTGCTGTGGTAAACAAAGGTATTTAAGGAAAGAACATTTAAGCAAGGAAGCAACCTACACTGAAGTACAAGAGCATACAGAGTAGGCTCAAAACACACTGTGGAAATACACTGGACTCTCCCCAAAGTGTAAAATAAGAAAACGTATTTTCCTCCTGTAAGTCATTCAGAACTTTTCGGCAAATATAAGGTGCAAAAATTAACGCTTCTCAGACTTCTGTAAATAGCCCCACTGAAACATTTAAATCAAACAAAAAAAAGTCCAAACCCAATGCTTTATGAAAAAAATAAAAACAGCAACAAAAAACAGGCACACAGAGGCTGGTTTCCTCACCTAGTTTGCCATTGCTTAGTCTTTTCTGCTCCACGTGGCCTTTTAACGCTCTGACTTTCTTAAGTTTGGCTTCCTGATTCTCAGCAATCTCTTTCAGTCGCTTCAGTTTTTCCTGCTCAGCAGCTTGCTGTTGCTGCCGCTGATCTTGCTGCTTCAGGAATTTCAGGCGCTGCTCCTGCAGTTAAGAATGTTTTTTTTTTAAATGAGACTTGCAGCAAGGTACTGCCAGATGAAGTCTCAACATTTAAGCAGAGTCACAGCAGCTCCAGCAGTTACTTCAGCCCAGCATCCCGACCTCCCAGTGCATCAACAGAAGCCTCTGACAACAGGACAAGCGGGTACCAACACCGTCCCGATACAACCCCCAGGCACCACCGCTCTACAGTGTGAGGACCTTCTGGAACAGACGTGGTGCCCAGGTCTAACAGCCCTTAATAAGTTTTCCTTCTACTAAATTGTTCAAAAGCTTCTTAAGCCTTAAAAAAACCTAGCATTTATGTTCCATGATCCCCAGAGTAATTTCCAGTTCCATTTAACCACTACTTAGTTCTCAGGTTACACGAGCTAATATTTTTTTCTTCTCTTCCTACTCTGTGCTGCTGGTACTTTACAGATCCCTATCTTATGCCACATTTTATTTCTTTTTTTCCTGCAGCAAGATTTAATTCTGTATACAGAAAGTACACCCCTCATCATTCTTGTCATCACTTTTCGAGCTTTGCTGTACATTCCCGAGATGGGGGAATCACTGCACATCACAGCTCAGAGAAGTGGTCACTCCAGGGCAATGTTCACTGCCACCATAACACAGAGGAGTGCAAGAAACGGGCAAACCTTCCTACCCAGGGCAAAAGCCTGCGGCTCATGACCGACTGGACTCCATTTATGTAGCAGACAGACCCACACATCATCTCCAACGATGGTGCAGCATCACTCTCTACCCAGATCTCTACAGCTTAGAGAGAAAAGGAGCTACGAGATCATGTGCAGCAACTACCTTTAAGTCACTGGCCATTGCAAAAAGCTTTCAATTCTGAAGAGCAGAGCTGCTTCTGCTGGCAGGGCAAATCCTAAGGCTTTGCCAAGCACTCAAAGATGACCAGCCAAGGCTACCACAGGTTACCAATATTAGAACTGAACATTTCTTCCCAAAATCATCAGCCACATTTGGAAACATGGGCTCTTCTCAACTTGACTGAAAAAGGAAGGGCAAAAAGCAAGCCTGCTTTCTGGAGAAAAATCAAGCAGCACCTGCAGCATATGCACGAGTTTGGAGTCAATCACATAGTGGAGAATGTCAGAAATAGACACTACAGCCCATGCCTGGAAAGCAAGTGTATCATTTTCCCCTCAGAAACTATTTTTAATATTGCATTTGGTTTCAAAAGGGAACAGAAGGCCTTTCTTTGGAGCAAACTGTCCTTTCCAGATACTTTTGCAGGGAGGCATCTTCAATGAAACACGTTCTCCTGTGGGACACTCTAAAAAAACATCTCCCTGCTGGGTGAACGTCCAGACTCAAATGTACTAACTTCCACCCATCTCCCCTTAAATCTTGTATGGCTCCCTTTACAAAAAAGTATATAAAGCATTCCTATTTCTGGTTTTATAGACAATGACCACAGTGATGCTGTTAATAATTAAGACTTGTAGGTCTATTACCATCACTTTTGAGTGAGTAGCCAAGAGTTAAAAAAATAATAAATAACAAAACAAAAAAAAAAAAGTTAAAAAAGATTTATCTTTGATATGAAACATAAACCTCAGAGATGAAACCAAGATGAGGAAAAATAATTTCTGGGCAGAACAGGCATAAGCTTTGCTATTAAATGTCAAGTGAATACCCTTATCATTTGCCCAATTCAAAGCTGATTAACTTCTCACACTTATACTTCCATGTTTTTCATATCAGTTTTTACCATAGAACAGAAATAAAGATTTCTTGCAATTTTTAACAGGCCCCAGAGGGCCACTGCCTCACTGTGCGGTTGCCGCACAGCCATTACAAAGCCCGGGTTTGAACTGCTTTGCTGAGATGTGTTTATTGAAAGCTAAGGCACCAAAGCAGATGCTAAATAATGAGGAAAAATACACTTTCTGTAAAGAGAGCTATAAAAGATTGGGAAGGGAAAAAAACGTGTACATTTGATTGTGAAAGGAGCACGAGACAGGTGGCCTGGCAGAGGGAGAACAGCAGGACGGGATCTGCAGAGCAACCTGCTTCCCCAGGCAGGGGCTCTCCGAGTGCACGCGGCCGTGCGCAGGGCGGCACGCACAGCCCGATGCTTAAAGGTTCCCTCCCCACAGCGATGTTTTCAGCTGTATTTTTAAGAGCAGGATGTAGTGGCAAGGCCTAAGTCAAAAATGAAATCCAAGCTACAAGTTCCACAGAAGCGTTCAGGCTATTTTTCTTCCCCCTCATCAATTCAGGAGCACCCCAGGTGCTCTCATTAGCCTTTCTGTTATTGTTCAGCAGGCATTTTATAAATCAGTCTCCTAGTGATTCTATCACACACATGCCACCCTTTTCCAGATGGCATCCCAGACAACCAGACACACTGAACTATCAGGAAAAAACAAGGTATCATTATGGGGCAGTGTTACATGCAGGGACAAAAGCCCTGTTGAGCCAGGAAGCCAGTGAATGGCAGGTCACCAGGCAGAACACAAACAGGGGTGGCACAGCCACCAGGATGAGTTGCAATATTAATGCCAGGAGCTCTAATCTTTTACTAAGCTGTATGGCCACTTATCACTAGCAACATTTTAAACTTATATAGGGAGCCAAAGCAAGGGAGGACGCTGTTTATAAGGAAATGCAGTCCCCAGCCCTCCCTCTTCCTCACGTGACTCTTCCAACCTCTGTTCCGAGCTGGGTACAGCCTCATTCCAAGCCCACCTTGTTCGCCAGCATCTGCTGTTGAGCCTCGATTTGTTGCTGCTGGCGTGACGCCATCTCCTGAAGCTCAGCCAGTGTCATATCCATTCTTGGAGCACTGACCTGCCAACAAAAATCCAAAGCATGCTAATTCCAGAATTACTGACTTGGCAAGTGTGCAATTCAACACAGCTACTGTAGGAAAGTACAATTAAAGTATTATTAAACATATAGACACACACAAAACACTGTATCCATACATATATACACTCCCTAAGTACCTAATAAAATAATTGCAAAAACATAGCATATTTACAAGCTAAAAGAATAAACAAACCCCTGTAAGGTTGTGCACATGCTTGCCCCATCCAGGCGCACACATAAGCACGCACCTCCAAACACATTAACATTTCAAGTGAAATCCCAGCAGTGATTTCTAAAGGGGCTTTTCAGAACCCATTATAATTAAGCTCAGCATGAATCAGCTTTGCCTGATTAAGCTCAGCACATTGCAGGATGGATCTCTGTTTGTAGGGATGTCATTGCAATTCAAAGCATTTCAAAATAAGTTGAAGAAAGTGGAGAGTTTAAATATAGAGGAAAAAAAAACATCAAAAGGCAGCACTGTCACTATATTAGCTATCTGTTCACATCTTTCTTAAATCTAGTTTCAATCTTATATCCATAATTTATTCTTGGGCCAGAAGATACAATGACAACAGATTTGATGCTGAGACACTAACTGGTCTCTACTCTAAATCCGGATGAAAGGCAAGCCACTTCCCTGACAAGGAAAAGGCAAAAATAATCAGTAAACTGGAGGAAGAGACAATTCTTGGATGGGAGTAGAGGGGGAAAACATGCCAAATTTACTGCTTGGAGACCACTCATGAAAACTTGGCACAACCTTGCTCAAACTGTTTCCATCCAAATAGTTATCATATAAACATGAATGTGACAGCTACTCTCTGGATATCTTAGAGAGACCCTAAGAACTGAAAACAAGGACAGAAACTGTTAAAGTAGCTTTGGGACAAGCCTAGAGCACTTGTTAGGAATCTCTCAATAGTCTCTTGCTTTCCAGGCTGGGCTTTGCACCAGGATCTCCAAGGAAGTCAAGTCTGTTCCAGCTGCACCGGCTGCTTTAACCAAGCACTTACCCCGTTCTCTATTCTTCGATCACCAGGCACCTTCACTCCATTCCTTTTCAAGGTTGGATCTTGAGTCCTTTGCACACTCCCTGGACACAAATATAGGACAGCCAAAGGAGGCAATATATTTTAGGATTTTTTTTATCCTCTTAGACATAACGTGCAGTAGGAAGGAGAGAGCGCACAATCATTTTCTGTTTAGACTCTAAACATCTGTTCTTCCCGTATCATTACCACCAATATAAGCTCCATGGAAAACACAAGATATTGTTATGAAGTGGTTACTATTCAACAGACTGGGTAATCTTGTTTACTGTAAAAAAGATTACAAGATATCCCTTTACTTTACTTCTAATCAAGAAAGAAAAAGTCATTGATACTCCTGTAGGAGTCACATTAACTAAAACAACAAGACAGCCTTGCCAGCATTTCATCCTCATGCAGTGAATAACGAAGTTTCCCTTTTAGTTCACGATTTTGCCCAGAGATGGTGTAGGAAAAGTTAGTTGTTATCACTTCATGCAAAAAAGTTCAATGACTTACAAACAAGCTTGGATATATAAGTAACTTTGTCTCTACTTCCCGTAAGAAATTTTATCTGAGTGAGGTCAGTATTTATTTTAAATATAAGACTGATTAAAAAGATTCAAACAGGAAAAACTTTAACCAACAGTAGGTTGTTTCAGTATTTTCCCTTGGTCAACAGGCTCTTGGTAATTTTGCATTACAGATGCACAATTATAAAATCATGTTGCCCTCTGTAAATGACAAAAAATACCTAGGTAATTCACAGAGAGGCATTCGGACCAAAGAGAGTGTCCTAAAACCAGCACCTAGAAGCCCTGATGGGCCTTTTCAACTGTTACTTTGAGACTATGAACAACAGTGTTCAAGGTTAGCCACCTATCATGAAAGATGCAGCACTTAATCTATAGCTGATAATTATACAACTTGTTCCCTTTGCTATGATACTCATTTCAAGAGTGTGCTCCTGAAAGACTTATAGGTAGTGCAGAGCTCCTATCTATTCATTTGCTCCTCCTAAAACAAACTGCTTAGCTAAGTTACAGCCAATAAGGTGTCAATAAATCTTCTATTATGAACATGGAGCATCCTGGACTTGAAAAACTACATCCTGTCAACTAAATTGCAGGATAAGATCCTTGGTAGATAAAAGTGATATAGCTTTAACTTTTCATAAACTCATCCCATCATCATTACACAATTCAAACGTGCAGATATGCTTAGCCATTTTGTGATATGCTGGATACAACACTGCTTAACACAAATGCAGTATTTCTAAGACAGAGGAAGATTACTGAAGACCAAAGTGAAAAAAGAGGGGAGAGAGAAGAACCCAACAGACTGATTTAAATGTGAATAAGAGTCTTAAAATTCTGCCCAAGAGATTAATATGAATGCATGGGAAATCCTTGCAAAGCAAAAACAAAGAAAAAAGTTCTTTACAGAACATACAGAATCACGTTCTTTAGATTAACAATACATTCAGAGAGTCAAAGGCTTGTTTTTTTTTTTAATTCTACTATTAAAACTAATACAAATGCGTAGACTAGGGGAGAAACAGGGAAGACCTCTATCTTTTGCCAAGTACACTACGCTTCTTACCCCAGTTAAATATTATCCAGGAGAAACATACTAAGCACACAGAATAAATCACGTTACTGGACACAGTTTAGTTACTAGAGCTTTAAAAAGTAGAGATTATATATCCCTTATTAGGAGGCCATCAGAGCTAAAACAGCTCTACTAATCTATTTAACATGTGATGGCCTTGGCTGCTGTAGTGACGACAAACTCTAGAAAAGCTGCAAAAGTTTCAACTCTGATTTAATGCTCCCAGGACTGCCAAGTACAGACAATCTCTCCGTAAAAATTAACCATGGTTCGAAGAGTATTAGCGATCCTGCTTTTCTGTTAATAGCATTCATTAGTCGTAAGAAAATGAATAACCAGACCAAGAAAAAGGGCTGCAACATCATACTGCCTATCACCATTAACATCTTATATATGCAGTCTGGTTCATTAACCTTTACTTAATGAAACTCAACTTACAGGGACAAACTGATCAATCAGCTGAGACGAACACCTACCTGCTTCCCGGCAGGGAGAGCGTTCATGTCGAAGAAAGAATCGAACTTCACTTCTCTGCATCCCAAAGCGCTGCAGAATCTCCAGCATCCGCTCATTATCAGCTACGGGGCGCTCTGGAAAGGTAGAGAAAAGGCACAAGGTGACTCTCCAGCCAGGCCAAGTTGACTATTACATCTCTGGGAAGCCAGGTCACGTACAAAGACAAGCCAGTATCTGTTGGCTTTCACTTGAACTCCTGCCAGCACTTGGACACGGTATGCTTGCCCAACCCTTGTCCCCAAACCAGGCATTTTTCCCTTTCCCTCAGAAGCAGGGTGATACACAGCGTTTCTCAGACACATATGCACACCTTCGAAAAGCAGATACAACCCTCTCAAAGTCTGGCCCCCAAGGCAGACCCTGGGGTACCACGCAGCCCAAGCAAACAGGCAGTTCAGGGCTTTTGCCACTGGTGCCTTAGTACCACGTCTGCAAATCATCTGAGCCACTCACCACTGCCTGAGCCTAAGCCTCACCGCAGGAATCAAACTGGTGCTGGCTTTGCTCCGCTTCCGTGGTACCTCCCTCGGACAAACATACCTCCTCACTGCTCCGTCCTCCCCAAGAACTCCTCTGTCCCGATTCCTATGAGGAAGCCTTTATTTCCACTCCCAGTGAGGATTAGGATGAAAGAGATGCCAGAAGAAGCTACCAGAGAAGAATCTGTCTCTCAGTGCCTGCTGAAGGACATGCTTATCTGCAGCCAGACTCGGGCAGAAGCACAAAATACTCAGAAAAGGCTCCAAGGCAACACGAGTGCACCCCATCCTTAGCTGCTCTAAGCCATGACAGCACTTCCCACTCCAAGCGTTCTCCTAGAGCTCCTATCAGCTAGAGATTTGGCCCATTATCATGGACAGCATTTGATGCGTTTTGAGAGACATATTTGAAATAGGCTTGTAAAGACAAACTGTCAGGATACACGGCTCGGAAGAAAGAAAGAAAATGCAATAGTAAGTTATTCCAACACGAGCTTGCTATTCTTTTCAGACAGTTAAGATAAACCTTCTTAGAGTTATATGCATGAATTCCACTGAATTTGTTTTCTGGTTCTTGCTCTGAAGTTCAGGATTCAGTGTGACATCTCTAATTTTTAAGCCTTATTCAATGCCTTTTGATATTTCAAAAACCCAGTAGGAGTTCTCTACACACACCACCTTCATTTACCAGGACTCCTCCTCTTCTGCATGACTGTTCCTCCAGTTTTTCCACACTTCATAGCTGGGCATTCATTGACAAGGTATAATTAGAATTATTTACGGGCCTTTAAATCTTTACATAAAAATGATTTCTTTTGTTATTCCGGATGTTTTACCACACATTTTTATGCCTCTGTTGAAAGTGATGGCAATTACACAGTCAAGATATTGTAGTAAGTCAAGTCAAGTATATGTAGTCAAGACACTGTTGTAATATCTTACGACAGTATCTCAAACACATGATCAGGTTAGGGTCCATTTGCACTGGGTACCAGAGAAACAAAACTTATTCCTGGCCTGGGAAATAAGATCAGTGGGCAAAGAGTGAATTTCACTGCTACCACTTCCGTATTAGTTCCATTTGTCCCAAAATCAGTTTTGCTACTTATTCCATTATTTAGACAAGAAGAAAGAAATCAGAGTACTTCATTCATATTCAAGAGACTCTTTCAAAGTAACTATCTTAATAAGAAATAATCATTTCAG
Organism: Nothocercus julius; assembly: GCA_013398735.1. Lineage (NCBI taxonomy): Eukaryota > Metazoa > Chordata > Aves > Tinamiformes > Tinamidae > Nothocercus > Nothocercus julius. Next base: position 337,508 of record VZSV01000278.1, read on the forward strand.
GGCAAAAAGGGCTGGTGTTGAGTATAAATGTTTCCCCTTTCATAGGAAGAAGAGTCACTAATAAACGGTTTCAGCATGAGAAAAGCTTTTTCAACATAAAAGAGTTTCTTTAGAAGATGGTGCAGCTGTGCTGAAGCAATCTAGGAAGGAAAATTTCTGGAGTCACTGTCAAAAGAGATTAGCTTTACAGAATAAGCAAGTAGGTCACTGTTACAGAAAAAGCAGTCTCTCGGCAGTTTCTTGTCTAGACAGCTAAAAAAGCTCTTCATCTGCTAAACCCTAACTCAAAAAAAAAAAGGGGGGGGGACACACCAACAGTAGTGCTGTCAAATTTCCATCTTTAAGAAGATACAAGAGGTTTGTGAGAGGTTTCTAGCAGCTAGGTAATGCCTCAGCTGAAACTCTCTCATCAAGGGAGATGCCCTTTGCACAAAGATCCTGTCAATGCTAGTCATTGACTTCAAAGGAAGGTCAAAAAGATTTTCAAACGCCAAACAAAACTACTCTTGAAAAGCTTCAGAAGAAAAAGCAACTTGACAGACTTCACCTTTTAGTCCCCTAAGCCTGTTGTATACACAAACAGATATCTCAACTGCTTTCTCTGGTCAAGGCAGGCATCTAACAGCAAGATTTCTGGTGAAGATAAGACGACCAAGAAGGTTTGTCCTGAGATGCCTCAGATTTCAAGCAAACCTGGAAAGACAAGGGGAGCCATCGAACTGCCCCTTCAGGGAACACGGTGCCTCCAGTTTCCCTCCGGCACCTCTGCAAAGTGCAGCTAATAAGGGCTGACAGAAGAAGCTCAAATTCCTGAGCAAGGCTCAGAAAAGGAGAGAGAGAGGAGCTATCTAAAAAGAATCTCAATGACTTAAGTCTGAGAGCTAATTTTCAAGCATCCATCTTACAGCTTTTGTTTTCAGCTCCAAAGAAAGGCTGGCACGCTCCATGTTTGTTTTAAAATAAACTAAACTTGCCCAGCGTGGAAAAATAACCACAAAAAGCCCATGAGAGGTATCCTGGCAAAACAAGATAGCGTATTCTGCTGATATCCAAAATGAAGTCACATTGAGCTAAGCGTTATTTTTCCCCCAAAATAAGAACAATATCCACATGGAAACTTATTTTGTAAATGGACATTGCACAGGCTGCTTAGAAAGGGATTGACTTTATCCAAAGTATTTCATCCAGTACCCAAATTCTTTTAATCTCACCTAATTTGAGACTACTGCTTTCTATGTTAGTGAGTACAATTTGAAGCTACAGTTTTGTGCACACACCAGGGCTTGTATTTAAAAGTATATTTTTGCTGAATATGAGAGGTCAGTGAAGGGAAGAAGAATAATTTGGTTTCTAAAACAAGTGTCAGTGCTTTTGCTGTGCACACTGGCTACAGATATAGACTCTTTTTGTTGTACAACGACAGCACTGCAAGCAGTAGGTACCTACTCCCACGGCATTTCAAGAAGCCTTTGCTAAGACTAACCCTCTCAGAAGAGCGGCACTGCTTCACTTCATGTTTCTGTATTCAGCTTATTTTCTCACATCTCTCCCTAGAGCACTGCAGAAACAGACAGCTGGATTTTAGAAATAAAACTCTTTACATTAGATGGTGCCACTTACTCAGAAGGGCCCTTTCTGCCTCAGTAGGACTACCTGCACACTGGAGCACAGACAAGCTCTGCTTGTCTCTGGGGCCAGTGCTTTTCCCTTGATTTTAGGGCAAACAGGCTGCCTTTTCCAGCATACTCTGCAAACGCCTTAAAAGTCGAACAAGAATCTGGATTCAGTGAAAACAAGGAGGCTTGGGAGGCCCCAGACTTTAGTAAGGACCCCAAATGGTACAGGTGGACCCCATACTATCACAACCTATTCTCTGTAATAGGGAGCGGGGGTAAGGCTAATGATTAATTTAGTAATTAAAATTGCAAAATGAATGCACCAAAGTCCTTGTTTTATTTGTCTTTCACTTTAGACTTTGTTATTCTAGTGATGTAGATGAAGCTGGACAGAGATATAGAGAAGAAATCTTTCAGGCAGATTTTTTATTTTTTTTGTACTGGATCAGTGATTCTATTACCATTTATAAATAAAATATGATTTATTTTTCTAAAGAAGGAAAAAAAAAAACTTTCTACTGTATTTTAAGAACAGAAATATCAAAAATATTACTTTATGTCAGAAGAAACTAAAATCAGGAGACCAGACAAGTATCTCATGCTTTAATAGCATCCAACTCACAAAGGACTTCTTTAAACGGGTGTAAGTAAGAGTAGAAACAGTAACACAGATTCTTACTATCCTTTTTTTAATATATATTTTATTGAAGCTTCTTAAGGTAGCTGGACCATTTTTTTTTCCCCCACACACTCTTTCTTCATAGCTTCAAATTCTCTCAGTGATTGATCTCTGCTACACCCCTGGACGGCTACCAGTATCTAACGAATACTATGGAGACAGAAAATAGTCAGGGACCCCTTCTCATTTAAGTGAGGAAAAGTCAGTTGTAATTGAGTTTTCGGCGCCCCTATGGCCACGCTGTGCAGCTCCCGCCAAGCGCGGCAAGCTGGGCAGTTCTGCTCCTCGGGCCAAGACGAGCAAGGACGCTGGGGGAGAAAGAAGGCCACGATCCACCGCATAAATCAGACGTAAAACCCTCTTCTACAAGCTCAAGAGACAGACACTGCTCTCGCTGTTCTCCATCTCCGCTCATTCCTCCCCAACCTCCTTTAAATCACTTTCTCTCAGACAGCTTCTGCTCCTCACTGCAACGCTCCCTCCCCTCAAACTCAAATTTGGCCAAATTAACACTTTCCCCAGAGAGAGGGGTGTCCCCAAGGGGTCCCCATTGCTACTGCAGTTGAAAATGGTGCTGGGATTTAGGAGAAGGTTCTGCCTGGCCATCACAGGGTTGCCTACACAGGACCACGTAAGCAAAACCACAACTGGGCATCCTCTCCGCTGCAGGGAGAAGGGGGAGACAGAGGCAGCACCTCTCGTCTCCAGAGACGTCTGCACAGGCAAGTTCACAGCGCATTCTGACAGAGAGATGCCCAAAAGGGGACAGGCCCGAGGCCGGGGGAGCCTGGGCACCCCGTTAAAGCAGTGGGCACCCGGCACCGGAGCCACGCGCCTACCTGCGCCGCACCACACTTCGGCCAGGTGGCACTCGCTCTCGCCAGGCTCTTTGCACAGCTCCACCACATCCCTGCAGGTGGTTTCGGGGGTGACGGGCACTTCGGTGAAATGCTGCTCGTTGTTACTCAGGTACACGGTGAGAAACATCTGCAAGACACAAGAGCGCACGGTTACTCTCCCTGAGCAGGCCACCCGCCCTGCCGGCGAACGGACATGTCACGGGCAGCACAGCAGCACCCTCGTTACCAACCACGGCCCACCCAGAGAGGCAGAACAAAAACAGGCCTCCCTTTAAGGTACAGGCAAGCAAAACAGAAGCAAGTTTCCGCTCACTAAATTATGCTGC
>VZSV01000278.1:341033-354705 GCA_013398735.1 Nothocercus julius
ACCTGAAGCTGCTGCTCCTTACAGCTCTCTTGGGGTGACACGTCACAACCCCCCGCCGCGCGACACCTACAAACTGCCCTCGTTGGGTGCAGGAGGAGAAAGCCACCTGCAATTCAAAAATATTCTTCCTGGCAAAAAACAACAGCAAATTATATCTGTAGAAAGCTATAGGAAGCGACAGAGGAAATGCATAATTTACATTTCCATAACACTTTTCATCGAAACACAGATTAACTCACTTTGCCCTTAAATACTCCCAGGTTCCAAAATATTACCAGGTCCCCCAAAATGCAGTTTGCAGAAAATCAACCAAATGTCACTTGGCCTCCTTCTCTTCCCTTCCTCCCTAGAAGGGTCCTTGAGCTTAGGTTATTCCACCTAAAAACGTTGCACCACAAGATGCTGATCTTGCTCCTAGCTCTCCCATCAAGAGAAAAGCAGTATACACTATTAAACTGCCAAAGTTTAGGATATAGCGAAAAATTAGCATTTAATTTCTTCCAAGACCTACTCTGAACTTTGGTTTCAACTGGCTGCCTGATGGACAGTCCCCAGCATTGCAAAAGCCAGCTCAAACGCCTCCACCAAGCCGACACTCCAAGCAAGAGAAGCTGAGGTAAAACGTTAAAGAACTCGGTCTTTTCCATATGCCTGGAAAACCTATTTTTGTAGGAAAAGACTCAAATATTGTGTTAGAGAATTCAAAAATTAAAAAAAAAAAAAAAAAAAAAAACAATGTCCAACAAGGCAAGAGACTTACAAACAGGCCTCTAGTTTGAGGGCAGTGCCATGGAGGGCAGCGTTACATCCGCAGTTCTAGGTCGAATACACGGGGCTGAATCACCCTTGGTGCAACTGCCAAGCGCAATGTGGCCCACCCTGGCGCCCCGCCAGCGCCCCCTGTGGCACCAACGTCCCGGTGTTCCCGCTTGCCGCGGTCTTCAAGGCTTTTACCAGGCATCTTCCAAACGCCACGGCTCCCTTTGCTCCCACAAAGGAAGCTGCCTTTATTTATTTTTAACAATTATTTTCCCAAAATACTCTCCACTCCCAATGTCCTGTTACGCACAGTATACGTATTTGCCCCGCTTTGGGAGGTACAAACACACCCAACCAGCACCTCAGCCTCAGGGATGGCACCGGATTTTCCACCACGGCCATTCGGAGCTTCCAGTCCCTACTTCTGCACCTCTCTCCGAAACAACATCTTCTGATCAACTCTTCAATTCCTTCTGGAAAGATTCCAAGAGTGACAAAAAGCCTGCAGAAGGAGAACTCAACCCCGCACAGACACCCCCGCAAAACAGTCACTGCTGCCCGACGAGGCCATGAGGCCGGAGGGGGGCAGCGGGATGCCCAGGGCAGCAGCTTCCCGGCTGGAACTGCAGCATTCCACGCGCTGCCACTGCCCAGCGCTCCCGGGAGCCGCTGCTGGCGCTGCTGCCCCCCGAGAGGCTGCTCGGGGCCGGGGGCTCGGCGTCAAACGCACCCGCACGAGAGGGGAGTGCGGAGCGGGATGCTCAGGGGCTGCCACGTGCAACCGGGTAAAAATACCATTTATTAGCAAAAACTGGGACAGAGGAGAAGGGAAAAAACACACTCCCACACAGCTTTAGAGCAGGGCTCTACAGGGATAGAAAATATACCCATTTTATCACGAATTCTTCACTTTGAACGTTGCAAAACCTTGAATGCAAGACTACAACAAATCATGCAGGACTTGTATCTGAAGCAAGAGTTGATCACGAAAAAGATAAGCTCATAGACGGGAATTAGAAGAAAATTAGAGAAACGTGGGCCCTACACCCAGCGCAGGCCTAGCTTGACCCTGGCCAGGCTGCTCACGCTTCTGCGCGCCTGTCTCTCCAGCTGTTAATCCGGAGGATTTACCCGCACAGCAGCTACGCGGGGAGGATCACGAGCTCCCCTCCCAGCCAGGCACTCAGGATAATTACTAATACATTAAGCCAGGAGCACTCAGACCTGTTGGGTAGGGGCTGGGCCTGAGGCGCAGCAGTATCTGCATTGCATCTCTCCCCCCTTTCTTCCCGGGGCGGGAAACACAAACTCCATGCAAATTCCCCCAAAAGCATGCCCCTAAGTGTGAGTCCGACAAGCCTACCATGACTGCAGGGCTGAGGTGACCGCCACAGTTACCTCCTGTAGCTCCAGGGCAATGCTGCTCCTATCTGCTTATCTGCAAGGGCTCCGGGGGCAGGCTGCTCCTGCCTGGCTACATTCGAGCCCAGGGGAATGCCCAAATGGGCATTGCAGAGATGCCCGGATCTCCAGAGAAGGCTGGGAGAGGTACAAACGGCTGGGGTGAACCCCCTGAGCCTGCTCTACAGCACAGGCCACACACCTGATGGCTGCTGTGACTGGCACCACCTTGTGATGGGATCCCCAAGTCATGCTTCCCCGAAAACAGCCCAAATGCAAGACCTGCTAATCACCCTACAGCCTCCTTCACGTTCTGCCCAACCTCCGTGCCGCAGCCCCGGGCGAGGGTACTGGGGACGCTTCCGCGGCGCTTGAATCCTGTCGATTACACCGAGCTAGAGGGGTGTTATCCTCCTCCCTGGAATCTTAGATGTTAGGACAGTTACATGCAAGTATTCATGAAGCAATAAGGAAATAAAGGACAACATGTGCAAGGTAAATAAAATTCACTTTCAAGCTAGGCACAAACCAAAGAGCTAAAATAAAACAAACAACAACACACACACCACAACCCATCCTGAATCTCAATCAGATTTGCTTCTCTCAAGACAGCCTCCATGCAGATAGCGAAATATCTGACAATTCCCTACAGCCTCGGATTGGGGTTCTTCCCTCCTTCACACTTTTAAGGACTGAGCTTTAGGAATACCCAGCATATAGGCTGAGCACTACAGAAAAGCTGGGTCCCTTAGCCTGCTTTTGCTTGCTTCCCCCCTGAGATATTGCTTGGTGACGCGGGTCTCGGTTCTTCTGGCCTCATCTGTTTGGACACACAGATGCTGTTACCATATTGATTCAGCTCCTGAGAAATATGGTTTAATCTGTGTTCAGTACAAAGTTTTAAAAAGGATGTAATTTAGAGCCCTTTTATTTGTCCTTATCAGTTTCCAGATGTTGCAACGTGTGCTATTCCCTGCTCCTCCCACATCGGCTCCCTGTACTAAACAAAAAACCACTGCATCGTCCTGTTTTTTGTATAACAGCAAGGAGAAATCACCCAGCTCGCTCTCCCCGCAAGCTGTACTCACTATTTCTAAGCACCAAAAAGCTTTCACATGCGAAAGCACGCGAAGCACCACTGTGGCATCCTTGCCAGGAACGAGGGGTGTGCGGTGCCCCTGGTGAAGCCCTTCCGTGAGCAACATCGAGGTTTCAGCTGACTGTGCTTCAGAGTGCAGAAAATAAAAGTTTGCATTTATGAAGCCACCAGATGAGACAGTTGGATCGAAGGCACCAAGGGCAAAGGGATGGCCAAGGACACACCAGCTAAAGCGAGACACCATTTTTGCAAGACGACTGTGATGCACAATTTACAGGTGACTGAAGGACTTTAAAAGCCTTATTGAAGCCTGCCACTTAAGACAGAAACCTCAGAAAACCCAAACTACTATGAAGGATGATACCTAGTCCTCTGAACATGAAATAGATCGTTTAATTTCAAGCCATATTACTTATGCAGCACCTCCCAGTAGAGCCACTCAGTCTGGGCTGCAACACACCCAAGAGCAGGAAGGGCACAGGGCAAGAAAAGCAACCAAAAAGGAGGACAGATGAAGGCATCAATTAAAGCAAGTTACACCCCAGTTTATTACCCTCCAACTGTCTCCTCGGTAGGTCAGTTCGAATATCCTTCTGTTTGCCAGCAACCATGGCCCATTTCTTGTTAAGCTCAATAGCGTGACCACTTCATACAGTTTCAGGAATATTAAAGAGTAGCACACCAGGCCTCAACATCTGCAAATAAGTTTTCAACATACACTGAAAAATTTAAGAACAGAGAGCTCTACATAACTGCCAGCCTCTCCGGTCATGCTGCTTTCTGATTCCTGCTGCATTGTATTAAAAAACAAAAACTTCCTTCCAAAACTGCTGTCTGAAGTACAAGCTCTACGAGCGTGAGGAAGCACGCTCCTTACAACTCGCATCCATCCAGGGAGATACCATTTCATGTCTGACTAATCACCTCTTCCTTGGATCAGAAGACTTTGCTTATTATTAAAAACTTGGAAAAAACAGAAATGCAACTTAGTCTTCATATCAGCTTTGACAGTATTCCCATAAGGATCAGAACTGCTCCTTGTATTACATACAGAGAATTCATTGGCAATATTGACTTAACCCTGTTGTTCACTCCCTGTGCAATTCTTGGCCTCACACAAGTCTTTTCCCGTTTACCCCACAACGTGCAAGTCAAACTGCGGCATCTTTTCAACTTCAAAGCAGGTTACAACCAGCAGGTCTTGACGCAAGGAAGCCACTTCCCACTTTGCAGAGAGAGAAACTGAGGCACGTGAGGCCGCAGCAAGAGAGACAACAGATTATGTGGCAGCCAAACAAGCAGGTGCCTCTGGAAATCGGGATGCTTTTCATTGCCTTGCATTAGAAATGAAGGCATAATTCTGCACTGCAGTTCCACATTCTCTGAGGTTTAGGGTGAGCCCCAATATACTTGAATCAGAGAATACTAGTGCCTTTTATATGTGTGTATATATATATATATAATTATTTCTATAACACAGCTAATAGTCTTTGCTGGCATAACAAATTTTCTCTGATATCATTCTCAGGGAAGCACTAAGAGTCACTTTTAAGGTTCATGATGCAACATTTTCCAGTGGTATTTGGTGCCTATTGTTGTACCTGTTGTTAACAGAGCTATGCCTATTCAGGGAGGCTGCGAATGCTTCCGCAAGGGCTCACATCCCGCACGGACGAGCCCGCACGGGAGTGGCCGCGCTCTCCCTTCCCTGCGTGCGCCGGCCCCGTGGCCACACGACCAAAACACAGGGTCTTGGATGCCAAATAGCTCCTTTCCAACACTGCGTGGTACAGGAAAGGGCTGCCGTAACATAATATTACATCCTGAACTAAAACGTATTTTTAGAAGTTAATTTTAGCTAGATAAAGACTGGCAACGTGTAATTTTCGGAAGGAAGAGATTAACCATCAAACTTCAAGTACAGATGACAGAAATGAGAAATAACTGCTTCCACCCACAGACCCAATACCCAGAGCTCCTACCACCAGCAAATCTTTTCTGAAAACACAAAGCCCCTTTAAGCAAAGGCTTGTAAATGAAAGAACAACATCTTACCTAGCGGGAGCACGGCAGCTGCACCCTCCTAGACAACCTCGAAGAAAACAGCTGCTGAAAGTGACATTTTTTGCTGACTCGAGGCACCTTCCTCGAGAACGGGAGAGAGCCGATACCGTGGCAGCTTTTCATGCTGGGATCAGCTGCACCCTGAGCTGGATCACAGTTACAGCTCTCAAATTAACACAATAAAAAGTACTTTGACACCATGAGTCCTTCGCACTGAGCTCCCCAGAGCCTCAAAGCAGCCCTTCCGGAGGCAACCTGCTCCCTCGCTGTGCCTGCAGATTAAGGTATGCAGAAGATTAAGGTAAGCAAAGGGTTATATAACAGACTTACGAGAAGATGGGGACACAGGAGGCGCGTCACCGCCGGCTCCACTGCTCCGAGGGCGGCGCTCACGTGGGCCCCGCAGCCCTGGCAAGGAAGGGCTCGTGCAAGGGAGCAGCGGTGCTTCTCCAGGCTGCCCCCGGTCTGTATAAAGAACAGCCCTTTTCCCTGCTGATTGTCCTGCGGGACAACACACAACCCGGCGCCTCTGCTCTCAAAGGCGCTGTACAAGTTACACAAACAACTTCCACGTAAGTTATTTAAAGATAAGAATAGCATGCGTTTGCACTTGATCTTTCGTAGAAACATCTGCTTGCTCAAGATTTAAAAATAACGTGCATCCATGGGGATTTGGGGGAGCAAAGAGGCAGCTTTCCCCCTTTCTCCGCCCTGCCAGGCAGGGAGAACAGGATGAGCGCCGCCTGCTCTGGGCACACGCTGCTCACACGGGGCGAGCGCTCCAGCACCGACACCCGCGGCTGCCGCGCTCCAGCCCGCCGGCACCTGAGCCTCCACTCCCAGGAATGGCCACGTTTCCCTAAACGGCCCTCAAGTTCTTGCCAAACGCAGTTACCACCCGAAAGCAACGGATCGTGCTTTGCAGCCCTCCTACTTTGGCAGCTGTAACTTGGAAGCACAGAGTTTTGACTGCTTCCGATCCCGAACTGCAAACTCGGGTAGATGCAATCACAAATTCCATAGAAAACCATCATCTTGTCCGTCTCCTAGTTCAGCCCTGTCGGTTCTGAGGCCTGTCCGGCATTGTGTTAGACTGGTAAACCCTGGAGTCCTGACCTAAAATCCCACCAAAGAGGGAAGAATGGAGGCACAAGGCTATCAGAAAAAAAGTCTTTCCAGACTAAGGTTTTTACTTTGAGTCCAAGTTGCATTTTTCTCACATAACTTTTCTGTTCAGTTAGACTCATACAACCAAGCAAAAGTTCACGCCTGCCCTAAGCCAGACATGAGAAAGATCCGGGCAAAAGCAGCTTGCTGTTTCGGAGGAGCACTAAAAACAGCAGCGCCCACTCCTCGCACCTCCGGCGAACTGGCAGTGGGGACACGGATCTCTCAGACCAAAGCCGGCATTTAAAGCAAATTACACTTTGCACCACTGGTATTTGTAGCAGTATTGGCATCCATATGAAAGATACGGGCCAGCTTTTCAAAGAAATATAGATTAAACCAGTTCAAACAACATGTATAGGGAACTACTGTCCTTTAGAGAGCATTCCCTTTTGCCAGCCCTTCAAGCGTAGCTTGTTTTGTTCACTTACGAACCCCCACTTGGATTCACCCCAATTCCATTAAATAACTGCAGGAACTCAATGTAGGCAGGTCCTGAAGTCGTGCTCCTTGCGGTGCCATGCACCACTGCATGCTCACACCGCCACTCCCGCTGCCCTCCTCCGCAGGGGCTGCTCCAGGGCTCTCCCCCCGCTCCGCTCGGGAGCTTCCCCACCAAACGCTCGCGGCTCCTCGGAGGTACCGCTTCTGCGCTCGGAGCCCTCCGTGAACAGGCGGTCCCACCGGGCGGCAGGGAAGCAAACGCACGCACCGCGCTGGGACCTGTGCTGCCGCCCTCCTCGCCGGGGCTCGCTCCTCCTCTCCTCCTGGGCCCTCCAAAGGAGCACCGGGGGCTCGGGCACTCGCCCCTCTTCCTCTCTGCCTCCTCTGCTCCAGTCAGCGCCAGGCTGAGAGCACTTGGTGTACACAGAGGAAGCAGTGAGCATCACTGGCAGACACACACACGACACTGCAAACTCCTGCAATAGCTGCTGCACCCTGGGAAACAACAGCAGTCGTAACGCACAGAGCGCGGCCAAAGGGACTTGCAATTCTCCTCCTCCCGACCGGCGACTCAGAGCATGTCCAGGAAGAGACCCTAAAGCCAAGGCAGCGTCACGAGCCAGGTTACAAACCCAAACTTAAGCCTGAATCATCTCAATCTGCTCTACTTGTGTCAAGCCCAGCGGCAGTATTTGTACAAAAACAAGTAAATAAATAAAATAAAGACACTAAGCTGCTCCAGGTGAGCAAGAGCATTAGGTCCCCTCATGGGGAATATGTGCTCCAGTTCTTCTGGGCTCAGGATGGCTGGACGCCACGGAGAGCGCAGCCCTCGGGGACACTGTGCTTCTCCAGGCAGTCCTTTAAGGTGCTCCTTACAACGAGTAATATCCTTACAGTGCGGGAACAGAAACGCCTAACGCTCTTGTGCAGCTGAAGGAGATTTTGTCCACATGGGGAGGAAAAGGGAAGTTACACCCACTGCTCTGGGAACAGAAGTGAATTTAGCACCACCTACACCTAAGGGGAGCAGCCGGGCACAGGGAGCAGCAGCGACGCCACCCACCCAGCCCACCTGCCCCTTAGCTGAGAGCGGCAGCTCTTCCCCGGGCCCCTTGTCTGCTTTTCCAGCTCCCACACAATAATCTCACTGATAAAAAGACAAGTGGCGCTGGTCCCAGGAAGCAACAAGTGCCCCGCACATAGGCTGTCAACAGATGTATTACCTTTTATAATAGGTCAAAGAGATTTATTACCTTTGATTTATGGACAGCCAGGGGCTTTAGGGAAGTGCCTGGGGGAGGAGGGAAGGGAGTCAAGGACGCAGTTACTGCTCGGGCTGCTCTGCGACGCCGGCCGAGCGGTCTGGTGTCCTGGGCATCATCCGATGGCTACGGCTGAGCCGGTGCTGGCATGAGCTGCCAGAGGCAACACATGGCCTTGTCCCTCATCCCTCCCCATTACGCCAGGTCAGGCGTCACGTGCTAAATCACTGCCATAACACGAGCTTTTTTTGCTCCTTTTTGCCTTTAGCATTAGTGGCTTTCACGCCAGCAGCCAAGTGACCCAGCTCCTTGCTGGACTAGAGGGGAAGCTCCAAAGCCACGTGCCTTTGGGAGGGGAGGAAAATAAACCAAAGCAGCAAAGCAGCACCCTACCATTACACTAACCAGTGGAACGTCACCCCGCATGGTGGCCCTGCCCACGGCCCCAGTAGGTCCAGCTGGCCCCAAAGCTCTTTGCAGGCAACATGAGGCTCCACGCGGAGCCGCTGGCCGAGAAGCGCAGGAAGGAGCACAGCTCTACGGAGCTGCTTTTGTTCACTGCCACTTTCAGTGAACAACAGAGAATACGCATGACTTTATCAAACAAAATTATCATTTATTATAGGGCTCCTCAGTTTTCTGGGACATCCAGAAAATGTTTCTTCAGCCTATTGCTTTTCGCCCTTTCTTGCAGTTTCCCTAGAGGCAGAAAACATTTTCTCTAACCCATCCTCCCTAATTGCTACTTCCAACCCAAGCGCCCTAGCAATGCTTCCCTGCAGTATTCGGAGGTCACGCAGCAGAAACGACGCTAAATCTGGGTCTTGCCTACAGGGCCTAGGAGCAGCGAGGCAAAGGCAAGAAGCACACGGAGCTGCTGCTGCAGCTTCCCCACACAAACCCTTCCTTTGAAAGGCAAGGAAGAAAAAAAAAAAAAACTCAGCTTATTTCACAGGAAATGGGAATGTTTCTCACATCCAAGCTATACCTGACGCAGCACGAGGGGAACATTCACTTAGCACCTGTAGAAGAAAGGATTTATGAGCATCTCCCTCCCAGGCTGCTCATCGCGGAGCAGAACAGACGACTGCCCCGGCTCTGGCACCCAGCGGGACCCGCGGGCCTTCGGTGCCGAGGGGTCGCGAGCGGCTCCCGGAAGCCACGCGGGACTCGCACTCACCGTGCGCTGGACTCCTGCTGCGGCCGGTCGTTCGGCTCCCCCAGATCCCGGGCTGCACTCGCTGCGTGACCTGCAACCAGCCGCTTAACCTCCCTGCAGCTCAAGTCACTCTTATAAAAGGGTCTGACCCGCCCCAAGAAGTATCCCAGAGACCAGACGTTCAATAGTAAACAGTGACTCAAAATAATAACATGGCAGAAGCTTTTAAGTTAGCCACGTGAAAGTGCCTGTGTTTTGCTTCAGTTCAGGTACTGTAACTGTAAGCCAGGTGTCTTGCATGAAAAGGGGTTTTCCTGCATCTGTTCCCTCACCAGAGGGCTGAACGATGGGTAAATGCAGTACACACTAGATTTTAAAATTTATGTGCTTTAATTTGTGAAGGGATGACATGCTGTAAGCCTAGGATTAGCAAAAAAAAAAAAAAACCAACTCCCCCCAACCACACACAAAAAAAGCTCAAGACAAAGACAAGAATCCTTCTCCTAATCCTCTTTTCTTAAAATGCATGCCAGGAAGAGCCGGAGCAGCGCACGCAGCCTTCTGCCAAAGGATCTTTCCATCTGAAGGCCTGGAAGTACCACCTAGGTATAGAGGAATTTGGTACAGAACTGACGTGAATGATTTGCAGTGGTTTACCAGCTCAGAAATAAAGTTCTCGGAATTAACAGCCCAGCAACAAGAAACAAAAGCTCTCATTTATACACACCGGGGTTGTGCTACACATTCGCAAATGCCCTGAGCGCGGCGGAACGGCCGCTGAGGATGCAGGCATGACTAATTCTAAACACTAGTGGCCAGACCCAGAAAATTAATCATTAACAAAGAAACAAATAACAAAAGCAAGTGGGAAAATGGTTTCTGCCTTTTTACATTTTCAGCCTCATGTCAGTGTCAGGGTTACTGCTCCTTCCCCAGCTCACTGTCGGCTCCCCCTCCAGCGACGCTCGCCCCACACTGCAGAAGTAGCTACCTGCCTTAGAAGTAGTGGCCTTAAATAACTTGGGGGTCCTATAGGATGCACGGAAAAGCCTGAAACTTCTGGAGAGCTGAGCAGCGGTGAGGGGGAGGATGACTGAGGAACGCTGCCCGCAGCGCCTGGGCTTTCTGGCGATCATCTGACTGGTGAGAACTTGAGATCGGAAAGATTCTGCCTGAGTCAGAAGTGACTAAGTCAGGAGAAACCAGGCCTAGAGATAACAAAACTGGGAGCAAAAGGCGAGCTTTGTCTAGGCAGTGTGCCGGCCCATCTCCTCAGGGCTGTCCAGGCTCGGGAGCAGGGAGAACGGAGAGTCCCCCTGGGCCAGCTGCCGGCCAGGCGCTTCCGAGGTGCCTTCTCTGTCGATGATGGGAAAGCAGCGCTGGGCACGCTGCCACATTGGAGCAGCGAGACAGAAATAACCTCCATACCTGCCTCTTTAAAGTCCAAATGACTTGCATGGAAATTGATCTCCATGCAGACCTGCCGGCCAGCGGAGATCCCATCTGGCAATACCAGCAGGAAGTTTTACAAAATAGTAACAGTAAATCTGCAAATTACACTCCCATCCTGAATTTCACAACTAGCGCTCTCAACAGTAGGACAGGAGCTGACAAGGTGCTCACAGACCAGTTAGCTCTTCTCAGGGCCCCTGCCACTTGGTCTGTGTGGATGTGCCCCTTGCCCCTCCTTCGGTAAAAATCCTGTTAACAAAACAAAGATATTCAGCATTCAGCACCATAACATAACACAGATCTCAGCTTGTGGGCAAAGGTATTGAGAGAGTCAAGGCAGAAGTAAAATACATTTAAAACGACACCTGAAACAATATTCACTGGATAAGAAGAAATAGGGGAGGCACCATAAGAGCATAGGGGCACAGAAGCCAAATAAAAACCTCCGCACATTACTCGGCATCTAAACAAAACACTTCAAACACTGAATACCCCATCAAAATGCCTGAACAAAAGCACAGCGCTAAAACTTTGGGATGACCAACAGTAAGTAGAAATTCAGCAGTGGAACGATGCCCAATAGATACTAGATATCGCGACCAAGCCAAGAGACAAAGCACACGCTTGGGCCGGCTCACAGCCCCCCGTGCCATTCGCACACTTAAACAAGAAAAACGGTGCCGAGTGACTGATAAACCTGACTGCAGCTGGAATAATTAACAGGAGAGGGGGAACTGGGAACCTGCTGATCACTCACTGGTACCGCACTGAGTTACTAACCTCTGCCACGGGGTCAGGTTATTTATGAGCTTACAGATCTGCATCTTACAAAATAGCAGAGATTCCTTTACATTAAAGTTTCATACAGTAAGCAGCAAGGCAAGAGTCTGCCAAGAGCCCGAATTACCGTAATTCAGGCTCTATACAGCAGCTCCAATGTAACGGTGTAACAGAACATGCAAAAAAAACCTTCAACTGTACTTAGAAAAGCTTAAACATATATCAAAAACAAAAACACCACAAACACACACATACCCATGAACTAGCGAAGGCTCTGCAAGGAACATCTGTGCACTTACTGGACATAATTCAGATGAGATAGTTGAGAATAAGGGGACAAAACAGCAGTTTAGAGTATTCAAGTTTAAATCAATTAGAAGAAAAGGCATGACTACCCAGAAAAATCAGTTTTAAAAACTTAACATCCTTTTTTGATACTAGAAGACATTATTAATTTGGGAATTCAGCACTGACAAACCATAGTTTGCCAAGTTAGTTCCTAATCTTGACCATTTATCTGCGTGCCCGGATCCCTCCCCATTTGCAGAGGGCCCCCTATGGCTGCCGCGCGCAGGATGAACCATAAATCGAGATCTTGCACAGACCGCCAAGGGGCCCCTTTCAGCCTCAACCACGGGCATTTCTGTGGACATTAAACGGTAGCTCAACCACCAGGGTCAGCCCCTTCCACCTGAAAAAAGCCAGGTACTCAGCACACAACGACACAAATTTTTTCCCCTCAATACATTCTCATCTTTAAGGTAACAGTGTAAAACGAGACAGAGAGCGCAACTATGCTGCAAGAAAAAACAAATAAATAAATGCAGTTTTTGAAAGCGCTTCCAGCTCCTCCGCACGGAAGGGCCCCAACGCTCTCCCACAAGCCTTCGGCAGATGCAAGGGGAGCCAACCCCCGGCTGCTCAGCGCAGTTAACCCCGGCGGTACCTCCCGCAGAGCGGCCGTGCAGGTTACCTCCGTCGCACAGCCTTCAACAGCGCGCGGCTACAGTGCCGGTTTAGCTCCTACCCGTCATCACCTGCGGGAAAACAGCCCTCCCTTCACATAGAGCCCAAGGAGCAGGAGCAACTGCTGCAGTGGTTTTTAGGCTTTTCACCTGTGCCCCACTATGCTGTTTAACCCTAGCTCCACGTTACTTTACAAATCAGAGAAGATATGGAACCGGAGCCCAGACTAGAGGGGGGGAGGGAAAAAAAAAAAAAAAAGGAACAACAACAAGAAACAACAATGTCAAAAAAAAAAAACAAAGCACACAAATAAACACATGCAAACAAAGTACTCTGCAGAGGGTTCAGGGCCGGGCTACTGCTCACTCCTGCAGCCACCGGGGATGAAGATGCTCCTGCCCATGAGCACCTCATGGCTGCAAAACGAAGGGACACGGACAGGCTGCTCCCTGCTCATCTCTCTCAAACCTCCTCTGCTCACCCCAAACTCTGCCAGCTGCCTCAAAAACAGACCCCTAAATTAGTTCAGCTAAAGAAAACAGTCCAACAAACAAACAAACCCCACAACTTCAAAAAGTCAACAGAAAATAACAGGATGAGGAACTCTGTAAAAATACTTGCAAGGAAGATAAATACTAAGAAATACTTTCAGCAGTAAAATTTCTGTGCTTACGTCCACGTGAGCACACCCGCTGGAAGAGGATGTTTGCAGAGTGGCAGGCAGCTTTTTGAGCAGGCGCCAGGGAACAGGGCATTTCTGTAGCACCGCTCTGCACCGTTTCACATAACTCCTGCCAAACTCCCGCCGAAGACTACACCAAAACCCAACTCTCAGTTATTTTCTAAAGCCACCTCAAGCTCTAAAACTCAAAGTACTTGTGTTTTAGTTATCGGCCCCTTCGCCTGGGCTCCTCCACCACCAGCTACATGGAGAGAATGGCCCAGGAAGAGAAGCCGTCCCCATGGAGGGAAGGGGGAGTAAGTAATAATAATGACGATAAATCAGGGAGGAAAGAGCGCCCCTGGACAAAACCCGGGGCCTCCCGCTCCCCATCCGCCTCCTGGCCAGGCGGCTGCCGCAGGAATCAACGTGGGACGAGGGAACGTCGCAAAGAG
>VZSV01000278.1:363267-381374 GCA_013398735.1 Nothocercus julius
GCGGCGAGCGGTGCCGCCCCGTGTCCCCGCAGGAGCGCGGGGGCCGCTCGCCCGGGGGCCCGCGAGTATTTTTGCTCCTAGCGCGGGAGACGCGCCCAGGGCGCTGCCTACCTAGAAATCAATGCGGGGCGCGCACGAGGGCAGCCCGGGGGAGCCCCGTGCGCCGGGGCGGCTGCCCGCGCCTCCCGGGCGCGCCCCTGGCCAGAGCCCCGTCAAGATTCCGCTTCCAGCCGCGCGGCGCCGCGTCCCCGGGCTCGGGGTGCCGCTGAGGAGAGCGGGGGTGTCGGTCTTGGCCCGCGGGCGCGAGGAGCCGCCTGTAAACCGCGGTGTAACGAGCAGTGCCGCGAGACAACGGGCTGTGCTGCGGGGTCGTAAGTGCAGTAGCAGCGAGGGAATTAATACAAGGATTATGTAACTGCCCGTTAATTTGTGTGCTATGCTGTTTCTATTTTAAGAGCATAGATTAGTCTAAACGGGCTAATATTACAAGCATATTTTCATGTGCCACACGTGTCTTGCGTCAGCAACCTGAAGTTATTGTAGCATCCTGACTCTGACATCCTAAATAGAAGCCCTCGGATCAGAAACCCTGTTGGATTGGGGCTGCACCAAGGACACTAATACTGAAATTCTAGCATGCTGCCAAATCTCCAAAGACAGTGGGAGTTTCCTCTGTGAGAGCGGGTTGTGGGTTTGCTGGGAGGGGGAGATAAATAAGACTGTCTTTTTGGACTGCAGCCTGCGCTTCCAGGATTTACAGCCTGAATGAGCGGAAAGAAAAGTACACGCGCTGCTTGGATACACAGTGCCGTACGCTCCAAATGGCGACGCTAGACAATGCTCTCCTTTGCTGCAACTTTCCTGTTGCATTTTATAACTGATGATAGCTATGGAAACTACTGCTAGACCAGCGTTGCGCTTCTTGCTTGTTTTTTTTTTTTTTTTTCTTTTTGGAAAGCTAAGTCTTATGTTTGTAAGCAATGCTTTGACAGCAGTGAAATTCAGAATAGGAAAGACAGTCATTTAAAGACAAAGACTTGTTTAACTCCGCATGCTCCTTAAAAAGAGAAACATCTTTCTCCTGTAGCACATCAGTTATCTTTCTGGAGGAGAAAAAAAAAAAAATACATACAAATACCCCTGCCACTCTCAGAAGTTTCAGAAACGAGCAAAACCAGATTGGATAAATACAGACCTAGGCACCCAAGCAGCAATACTGAATGCAAAATGAAGAAAACTGTACAGTTGATCTTCTCAAACTTCTAATTTCTGATTCAGTGACAACCAAGACAATCTCCATCACATTCCTTACCTATTTTCACATATCAAAAGGAATTATGAAACTTCTTCTGAAAGTCACAGACCTTTGTTGAGAAGCGCTGGTGTAAAGAATCTCAGCCATTCTGATTTGCCTTAGTCAGAAGGGTATCTCCTGACTGCACTTGATCAGCTGTGTCTTTCAAGTGGCCCTTTAAAAGTAAAAATATTCTTCTGGCATTTCACTGAAGGCTGTATATAGCAATCAATAGACTAGATATTTAATTCTCTGTCACCAGTGTTTGGAGTTAAGGTAGCATTTAAAAATAATAATGCTTAGGTTTATCACTTTTTTTTTATATATATATATATATATACAGAAAGGTTACCATTAGACTCAGGAGACACGTACTTGCACAGTCAGTAGATGGTAGATGCCTCTTCTCTTTGAAAATTGACTTGAGCTACTTAAGGTGAATAAATATATCTGATACTGAGTAGAATTCTGTTAAAGATACCTTGCAGGAGCAAATTAACAGAATGATGGGAGTTAAACTGCTTATGTCCCATGCACTTATTAAAAATGTTCCAAAGCAGCCTCCTCATTACATGGATTGCCTCATTCTACAGGGTTAAAAGTATCTTGGGGAAGGAAGAGAGGATCCATTTTGTGATGGCACAAAATTTGGCCTGCCTAAACAGATTACTTTCAGTGCACTCTCTGAATCTTAACGTTGCAGGAGATGGGTGGGTGTCCTGATCTTTTTCTGGGTCTCCCTGGTTGACTGATCCATACAAAGTCTTTGAGCTGAGCTAGTATCAAAGCTATACTGCCTGCAAGAAGACAGACAGCAGAGAGAGAACCCAAAACACTAGCAAGTATTCAGATTAAAATAGAGATAGGGACTTGCATAGTTTGTACAGAGCATAAGGCTTAAGACCCTTAAGTCTCCTTTCTGTCGCTAAAGGACGAAGCAAAGAACGTTTCCTGCTTACTATGATTGCTGCCAGGCAAGACAAGACCGTGACCCCCTCCCTGCACAAAGAAGCTCTCGCTATACGTCCCTGAACATAAGGTTTCTGCTATTCCTGATGTTGCTGCATTTAAAAGCATAAATGAAGCAGCTGGCAGTTAAGCAGAGAAGTAGATCTAAACTAATGGAGACTAAACAAGTAGGTATTCAGAATGCAATTGTGTCTGAAGTTAGGCCTTAATGCTTATCTTGCATTCTCAAACTTTTGTTTGGATAAAGTGAATGGGAGGAAAGCAGCACCATTTTACCTTCTGCCCTTTCAAATATCTTCTTCGTTCATTTCTTCCTTAATGTTACCATTAAGAGAAACACAGAAAAAAATGAAAACTCCAAAGATCTTGTCCTTATACCTGAATCTGTAATATTTTGGCCATGCTACAGGCTAGCCTGCTTGCTGATAAGGAAATTAGCACACCATCCAGCTTTCAAAGGCTTCTTTTGCTCTGCTTTTTCTAATGATTATGATTTTTTTTGCTATGTTTTTGTGGCTATACAGCCCTCTGAGTTAACTAATTTTTTGGAAGGCAGAAGAACAAGTAATTTGAGAAGATCAGATAATAAAAGATTATTTAAAATACTATAAGTCTGAGAGGAAAAAATTCAGTTTATTCTTTAGGGAACATTATATTGTGAAAAAGAGAATGGCTGTACATTTTCTTTCATGCTTGGCCATTGTCCTGGAACATGTCATTTCACTCAATTATGCCTTATTCGTGTTACACTGTGGTCACTTAATTATGCCTCTAACTCCCTGGCTATAAAATGGAATTGAAACCGCTTTCTCTAAAGCACTTTAAAATACTAGGATGTACCTTTTTTTTTTTTTTTTTTTTTTCCTATGAAATATGCTGACATCTGTGTTTGGAAGAAACACTCTTAATTCTGAGACACAACATTGGAAAATGCTGAGTAACACTGACTCTAGTGAAGGCTTCTGATTTGAAGATTGGTTTGGAGCTTGGATTGCAGTAGTGGTGATGCAGCTGTTAACTTGTGCCTGTTGTCTTAAAACAATAGAACAAACTGGTGCTTTTTTAAAATTACCTTTGAAGATATAGTTAGCCAAGAGGGTGAGAGCTGGGTGCTTTGAGAGTGGGATAGTAACAAAATCCGTATGTTCCAGTTTCTGTTCAGTCACATACCTGAGCCTGGAAATCCAGTTCCATTCAGGCTCTTAACCACAGCAAGGATGATTAGGCACAAATAATCTATAACTGCTTCCATGTACTCTCTGGACAGAAGTTTGTGTGCAGCAAACTTGCACTTTTTTTTTCTCTGCCTGCAGACCATGAAAAAAGACTGATATCCTTTGGACGGGACAGTTCTAATCCTCCTGCAGTTCCAGTGAATTTGTATTTACAGGCACTTTTATTACAAGGCTTCTTACCTTACGTATCTTACCTTCTGCCTTGACGCTGGCCATCTGTGAAGTTTGGAAGAAATGACACCTGCTTGAGGAAAGGGAAGCTCTCAGTTCTCTAAGAGACTTTCAGTTGAGTCTGTTTGCAAATGAAATGGAAAATTTTAGGAAGTGTTATACTGTATAGTCACCATCCTAATCAACTTTAATTCTGCTCTACGTGTCGTCTTGGAATAGCTTTCTAACAGAGGAATTTGAACGCACCATTCTTGCTGGACTTTACATTTGAGGAAACTTGGGCTCTGTTGGCTTTATGGCTACAATAAGAAAAGATTTGCAAAAACTGGCAGATATAACCATGAATAATTTTTTTGCTTGCTCATGTTCTACTAAGATCACTAGAATCAGAAACCGTCTTGGACTAATAACGAGCGCTTTTAAGTGTGCTAATGCTGACTTGTGTATGAGTGCTGACTCTGCAACCTGATGCAAATATGTTGTTCTTATGGCTTGAGGTGCCATTTTGTTTTAAATGATGTCATCAGGAACCAGATGAGATTTAAGGGGTGACTGGTAAAATACGCTGTAGACAGGTACTTCTGGGTTTTAGCACTACCTGTGGTCTGTTTAGCATTGGTTCTGGTTGATTGTTGGCACAAATATAGGTAGTGTCCAGAAATTGGAGTAAATAATTCTTCTTTCAGACGGTTGCTGAGAAGCTTCACCAAAGGAGACAGCTTAGAAAATGTAGTGTTCAAAAACTGGTTGCAGTTCATTGAAAGTTGCTTGTTGGGAGGGTTTCAACATCCTGGGTGGGACTTTCTGCCACCAGGTGTCAGTATAAGCTTAATTAAAGTTGCTCCTTTTATTTTTACTGAATTTGCCCCCAAAATGCGTCTAGGTTTATTTTTCTTTTGTGCTGAGTAAGTGCATAGTTAACCACAGCCTTCGTGCAGGTACCAGTGCTAGTTCAGAGGTTCTTTTCTATTAGAACTGCAATAGGCTGTTTAGTTTTAGGC
Source organism: Nothocercus julius (assembly GCA_013398735.1). Classification (NCBI taxonomy): domain Eukaryota; kingdom Metazoa; phylum Chordata; class Aves; order Tinamiformes; family Tinamidae; genus Nothocercus; species Nothocercus julius. The sequence goes on from VZSV01000278.1 coordinate 367,938, forward strand.
TATTAAGGCTTTTGCTGAAGAACCAGCATGATTTTTTTCCTGCACTGGAAATAATTTAATGGATTTTTAGGGAATGGGGGGAGGGAGGTGTGCTGCAGCTCTGTAGCTAGCCCAATGGATCGTTTATCTCAGTGCAGAGGATCTACTGCAAAAGAGCAGCCAGATTGACAGCAGACACTTACTGGGCTGATGGGACAGGTCTGTTTTACGAGGGCTGTTGCTGGCTCACAGAAGTTATGCTGTGACTGCAGAAAGACTCGCAGAAAGTAGATCATCTTCAAGCAGTGACTTCTCTATAAAGAGACAATAATTGCAGGCTTTTCAAGGAAAGGTCAGCTTCTTCCTCAACCTATAGAGCTGCGTACCCTTCGAAGGTATGAAATGAGTAGTGAATGGAGGGGGTGTCTGTTCCAAAAAAAAAAAAAAAAGTAAAGAATCCATCAGAAGGTGTGATCACATTGGGAGTAGTCTGTACTCTTAATTAAAAAGGACAGAGTTGGTTGTTGGTTCTGTAAGTTCTTGCCTCTTCAGAACTGCTAATTGCAAATGCTTTAACCTTTCTTACACATTGACTTTGTCTTATCACTGGTTACTTTGTGAAGGTCTAAATTTAACAGCTTATTATTCCTTCTGTGGCTATTAACAGCCTTTCTCCCTAAAGCTTGCAAAAAATTAGGTTATCAGTATCCAACATAGCAAATAAAGGAACCCATTAGAGGAGAAAAGACATTTTATAAGAAAAGCTATCTTACTTCCCTTTCACTTTATTGTTCAAATTTTTAATTTTAATTCTTGTGTTTAAAAATATAAAGCTTAAATATTGAACTAAAACTATTGTGATTTCTTGTCTGTAGGATTTATTTTGGGGACAGCAAAATACTAACTAACTTTATTAGAATCACTCTGGAGTCCCAGGCACCTAGGTGGCTGCAACTTCCATTAAAATCAGGGAGGAATTTTACCAGCTTCCATATGGGTGGAGTTCACCCTCCTCTCTTAAGCGGTGTCAGGAGATGAGTTTTGAGCTTTACAGAACAGGGCTGTTTCACTTTGGAATTTCTTGACCACTGATGCGTTATGCTGAAATGCAATTTCAGCTCCACAAAAAGGAGGAAAAACTGCTGCTAGTTAAAGGAATCTTGTACTGTTCAGCAAGTATGGTTTAGATAATAGTAAAAGTGCCTTTTAGCCTTATTTGAGACTTCATTTATTCTTTTTTACTTACATGCTGTTTTTTTTTTTACTTACATGCAGGTTTGTAAGCGCATGGACTTGGTTTGCCAGCGAATGTTAAATCAAGGATTTCTGAAAGTAGAAAGATACCACAACTTGTGTCAAAAGCAAGTTAAAGCTCAGCTTCCAAGGTATGTATAAATTAAAATTGCAGTTAAACTTAAATCAGTTAGGTTCATTTTAAGTATAATACTAAAAAGAAATCTCTTGATGACTAACCCAGCTTTACATCCTGAAAATTTGAATCCTATCTGCTTTTATTTTGTTTTCCAAAAGTACGTAAGATCTAGTTACAAAGTAATGTATAGATGAGTGTAATTTTAGTACATCAGGAGCTGGAATTTTGGAAAGCGTCTCCAGTATTTTAAGTAGGGAACAGAGAGGTCTTGTATTACTCTGCTCTTCTGGAATGGATAAATGCCATTCCTTTTCAAGACAGGCTGCCTTCACTGATGACTTACCTATAATTGTGCTTAAAATAGCAACAGTGGTAATGATTAAACTGGGGAAGAGGAGGGGCATTGACAAGTGAGCCTTATAGGGAGCAAGGGGGTCATCCTAAAGCAATTTTTCTCCCTGGTCAATGAGTAAGTGCATCTCTTGCTGTTCCATCAGATTTCTTTGCATCAAGAATGTCAGTGCTACTGATGTTGAGATCTTTTTGTCAAAAACATTTATATTTCAACTTGAAGTTAATAGTAAGCAGTAATATATTTATTTGTGTCAGTTGTGTTGGAGTACTAACTGTAGGAATATGGGACCATAAAATACTTACATTGTTAGTGAAAGCTTGTTTATGTGTAGTGTCCTAAATTACACCCAGAGTATACAGATCACATAAAACTTGTCGTTACTTAGGGAACAAATTTTGTCTAAGAAAATACACTGCACTGTTATAGGCTGGGTATTATCTTTATCAGCTTTTACATAATGACGGAGCTAATTGAAGTGGTTACATTTTCAAACCTCAAAAGGCTTTTGAGAATGAAATTGAGTTGCAGTTATATTTTGTTGACTCACTGTCAAATTGGTGTCACTTAATGGTCTGTCTCCTAGGCGGGAGTCGGAAAGAAGAAATCATTCGTTAGCTCGTCATGCAGACATTCTTGCTGCTGTAGAAACAAGACTCTCTCTATTAAATATGACTTTCATGAAGTATGTGGATTCCAATCTCTGTTGCTTCATACCTGGAAAGGTAAAATGTAAACTGGGTTATGCAAACTTATATATCTGTGCTTTTTTTTTAAAAAAAAAAAGTAGGACTTAATTAAATTTGTCCTGGCTAAAAAATTTAGAAATAATCTGGAACAGTATTTTGGATACTTACAAACACACAAGCCAAAACTCTGCTATAAAAAACTCTGCCAAAATTTTGCTATAAAAGACAATATGAAATACATGAAGTGGACTATATCCAAGTATCAATTCCTTACCTTGATTTCTATTTCCCGTTAGAATTTTGATGTTTAACTTGCAGAACGTGCATCTTTTTCAGGAAGCATAGAGGGATATGTAGGTCCTAAGCCCAAACTGTAATTGTACAAAACAGCCAGAGGCCAGGTCATCAGAAGATGTAATAGTTCAGGCTATGCGCAACACTAAGGACTCCATACATCGGGAAGACTTTAATTTGAATTAAGACTTTATTTGAATTCAGATATTTACTATGTGGAAACACTGTTTAGTATTAAAATGAATGGTATATTTTTGTGCTACATGAAAGTAGTTTTGCTAATGTTATTACTACTGGACAACTTGAGATATTTCAGAATACTATGCCAACATAAAATATAAATTATCTAAGGTGTATGTCAGAGTTATGAGTGTTTTATAGCTGTGAGACAGAGGTGTAGAGGGGGAATTGGCACAATCCTGACCTGAGAAAGACTGGGACAGCTCAGGTGCAAGCCTGTGAAAATCAGCTTATTGATTTCTTTTCCTATGAGATTTGGATATGTGGATATTAATTTTTCCTGGATATATGCGTGAATTGCCACTGAGATGAACTGAGAAGATACCTCTTGGATTCAGATGAATGGCAGATGATTCTCCCTTCAGTATAGCAGGGACAGGCTGTCAGCATGAAATATAAGATTTAAGATAAACTTAATTTTTGCATTCTCTTTTGATTTGATATTTACACCATCCCAGAAGTTTTGATATTAGCTTGCTGACGGAGTACTTAAAAAAAAAAAAAAAAAAAAAAAATGGTGCCTTAATAGTTTATTTTTTCAGGATTGGAGAGAAGGCAGTAGTCACGCTAGACCTTGGATGTGTAGGAATTGGGCAAGTGAGCTTGCCAGCCATCTTCCTTTTGGAAACTGAAGCATAAGGAGCTTATTTGCACTTAGATCTAACATCTGAAAAGATTTTATTTTCCTCTTCGCTTATTGTACTAGTTCGGTAGCATTGCTGCTCTCAGCACAGTCATCAGCTCCCAATTTTTTGGTCAAGCAAATTCCAGACACTGTACTTATGTGCAATGTACGATTTCCCTTGCCTCCCCTGCTCCGCTCAGTAAACCTTCATTTGAATGAAGCTGCTGCAGAAATTTCGGGAGCTGAATTCATGTTAGAATATGTGAATCCTGATTTGAGTTTCAGCATACTGTATAAGGTTTCCTGATCAGTAACAGAATGCTGCTGTAATATTTTGTGTTGATGATAGCAGGAATATACTGTGCAGATAAAATTTTTAAGAGGTTGTAACATAGCGAAGATTATCAAAGACTTTTATGCTTGCTGGGTGATGAAACACTTGGGTCATAAGTCTAACTCTTGCAACCTTTTATCTGGGCTTCCTTTACTAAAACACAAGGTGCAGTTGTGTGACTCTTAGTTCTTGAGGTCTTTATTTTTCAGTAGGCTCTTCAGCCATTACTAATTCCGTCAAAAAAAAAGAAAAAAGTCACTCGTTTCTATATTAGGAGACCAGCACTCCTATTTTGACCTGTTCAGACTATAGTTCATAATTAGCAAGGCTCTGTATTCCTTCTGAACAAAGGGCTTGTTTCTAAGTCTGTTAGGTGGTCTGTGGACTCATATTTCATAATTAATATATTTTGAATCTAATCTGGATTTGCAGCATTTCAGGTGCATGCAAGTGAACTTGAATATTATATTTTCAGCTCTTCAGACTGGCATGCTAATTCTTGCTGTTCCATTCACATGTTATGTATGTCTCATGATGGGCTGGGGAATGACCGTGCTGCAGACATGGTTAGTGTGGCTTTCAGTATCTGCTTCAGATTCTCCAGAAAGGAATGTGTATAGTTTACTGCATATAGATTGTACAATACAGATTTCAAGTATGGATGTAGTAAAACAAATATTCCTAATGAGTATGTCGCACACTGAGCAGTAGTTCATGAGTTCGAAGAGAATTGCTGTGATACATCAAGTGAATATTTTCTCTAGTGTATGAAAAACTGCATTTCTGCTTCTACAAAATACAGCATTTCATTTCAAATAGCTGATGTGAAACTAAAGTACAGAGTGATATGCAAGAGTAATGCTTGTGTAGTAAAAGCCCCTAAGTACACCAACACTGTAGCTTCTGGAGTGATCTGAAATAATTTTGTCTTCCCTTTATCAGAAAATCCTAATGTTTATTAAATATTTTAGGTAATCGATGAAATTTATCGTGTGCTAAGGTATGTAAACTCTACAAGAGCTCCTCAGAGAGCCCATGAAGTTCTTCAAGAACTAAGGGACATTTCTTCCATGGCTATGGAATATTTTGATGAGAAGATTGTTCCAATACTGAAAAGAAAGCTGCCTGGGTCAGATGTATCAGGACGTCTCATAGGAGCTGCCCCAGGTATTAATTCCAACATATAGTCAATTTTTTTTTCTTTAAAAACTAATAGCACATCTTTCTATAGCTCCCTCCTTTAAATATGAGATTCATCACATACATATTGATGATACTTATTGCTTAAGAATGTTAAATGAAATTTGTTTGCCTTGAAATTTAAGGAGGCTTTGTATTACCCAAAGAATGGTCACTTGAATGTATGTTATAATTATGCATAGTGTGTATTCATTAAACAAACGCTTTTGTGCCACCAATGAATGAGACTTTATCGTTGCACTTGGTTGAGATTTGCCACATGAGATGACAGCTCAAGATGACTTTTATTTTTAGTACAGTCAGCAAATGAATTCGCCTAAGCTGCTGTAGTGCACAGAGAGCTGGAACATACTTGGATGTGCTTTTTTACTTTCCTGGGGCTCTCGTGTAGTCATTAACAAGCCAAATACTTGTGGGGAATATGGAAAGGGCAGTCAAAATAACAGTCTACAAGTAAACAATTAAGTTGGTTCTTTGTATAACCTGTTGGATTCCGTAATTTATGTTAACCAAACTCTCAGTGGTTGCCTTATATATATATATATATATATAGAGAGAGAGAGAGAGAGAGAGAGAGAGAGAGAGAGAGAGATATGTGTGTGTGTGTGTGTGTGTGTGTGTATATATGTATATATATGTATGTGTGTATATAATGGCCAACTTTCTTTTCACACACTGTTGGAGAACCTTAGATTGTGAAATAAGCTCTCGCAAGGATAACTTCACAAACAAACCAAAAGTTGCAACTTAAGCAAAAATGGTGGGTCTAACAATGGGAGCTGCTTGATGTTGCTGATATGCCCTGGCTATCCTTTTAGCTCTAAGTATAGATACTGCTTCTTAATTATAGCCTCTTCATTATATCTCAGTTCCCCTGAGCCTCTCGGGTGAGGAAGTGTTGCCCAAAACGATAGCTGATCAACTTATGAAGCCCAAGGCTTTATACGGCATAAAAATATCTGTCTTGAGCTGAGGGAAGTATATATCTATCTAACAACAACTCTTTAGTGTCAGATAGCTATAACTATGCAGGTATCTTAAAGGAAAAAATGGAGAAGGGTGATTGTTCAAGACTGTTCTAGACTGTTCTTTCTTCATAGTGCTTTAAAGCTGCATCTTACTTGCACTACATCTTATGATAGAAAAAAGTGAGTGAAATTATGCAGTACGTATTAGTCTCATTGATTCACAGCAGCTTTACTGCATTCCTAAGCTCAAACTGCAGGACTACAAACATGGTTTTAGGAGCCAAGAAGAGTAAGAACAGACTGTGTTTAAAAGAGCAGGGAAAACAAATTTTAAAAATCCTTTCTGAACAAATCCTTTCTAAACCCTGTGCTAAACTGACCTATCTTGTCAAGCTCCAAAACACAAACTGTGTTCAACTGTGACAGCAGAGTTGTACTCTTATATTGAAATGTATTACATTATGTTTATATATTCTGTAATATATCTTATTTATAGCCATGTTGGAGTTTCTTCACTTAACATCTGTGACATTAACTCTAGCTGACAACATAATCTCTCCCCATAAATTTTGATAGAGCAAAAAGGGGCTTTACATGCAGAATATGAATGATGAGCTGCTTTTCAGCCTATAGAAAATCCAAGTAATTTCAGTTAAATTAGTTGCCCTGAAATACTATATGCTCGTGTTATGCACTTACATAGCTCTAACTGTTTACCTGTTCACGTAACTTGCAGCTAGTGTTCAGATGATGTTTAGGGAGTAGGGTGAGCAAGATATGAAAACTGGGACATAACTGCTTAGTTTTGTCTTAAAGATACAGGGAATAAATCACTGTTTTCTCTGAAGTTCCAGGGCCTTCTGCAGCACTAACAACAATGCAGCTCTTCTCCAAGCAAAACCCCTCGAGACAGGAGGTGACCAAACTCCAGCAGCAAGTGAAGACAAACGGCGCGGGTGTGACGATGCTGAGGCGGGAAATCTCAGAGCTTCGCACCAAAGTGCAGGAACAACAGAAACAGCTCCAAGACCAAGACCAGAAACTGCTAGAGCAAACCCAAATCATAGGCGAACAGAATGCCCGACTGGCTGAGCTCGAGCGCAAACTGCGAGAGGTGATGGAGAGCGCAGTGGGAAATTCCTCGGGTTCTGGCTCAAATGAAGAATCTCCTAGAAAACGGAGGAAGGCAGCTGAATCCGTAGACTGTCCTAGGAAATCTAAACGCCTTCGAAACAGAAAATAACTTAGGCTGCTGGTTCTTCAACATACCACTTAGACTTGAACAGTAATTTTCTTTCATTGAGACTTTTCCCCTGCTTTCTGTCTGGGTGGGCCTAATTCACAAGATCTTTAAGATTTGCAATAAATACGTACTAACCTGACCTGCTCTATCATGTTTTGAAGGGTTAATTTTTTTTTTCCTGTGCAGATATGTTTAAAGTAAACCTATTTGTGTTTATGCATATATTCACATAAAATCTTAAATCCAGTCTTAACTGATGAGAAAGTTAAGCTTACAAACAGATGTCCTGTTCACTTGAAGAAAAGACCCACTTTTTAAATTTTGTTCGAGAGAACTTGACCTTTTTTGTTACAAGTGACCTTGTCTGGAATGTCTGAAAAGTAGCTAATACTTTTTTGGGATCTATGTAATGAGTAAAACTGACTTCTTAAGCTATGGTATTGGCTATATATTTTTGTAAACAAGGAAGGGCCTTCTGTCCAGACTTTACATGCACACACTATCGTCATAGTTCTTGGGAGCCATATTCTACGCTTGCATGGATAGGTGCATGTACTGCTTAGCCTGCTAAAAGCACTTGCCTAAAGTTGATCTCTACTCTGGGAGAGAGTAGATACCTATAGAGCAAATCTTTGTTCCTCAGCCATAACTTAGCATCTGCTTTCAGCACAACTGCTTTCCTACGGTGAGGTGCTCTTGCGGGGCTAGGTGCAAGAGGGTCTGAAACCGGGCTGTCTGCCACTGTCACTGCCTGTAAATTGCAGGTGCTGTTAGCCAAAGCTTGGGAATGGAGCGGCTGCCTGTGCGTCGCTTGGATTCATAGGCCAACATCAATAAGTATTAAACTGTCCCTGCAGTAACTGCGCTGGGTGGGACAACATTTGAATAAGACGCTGTATTATGGAAAAACTTAAACTATTTTGTGTGTATGTGTTGGGGGTATGTGTGCAGATTTCTCTGTAATACTGATGACAATATTCTAGCTTTCCTTATCCTAAAAGGTAAATCACATCAGACAAAGCTTTAATTTCTTTTGCACTTCTGTTTCGAGCTTGTAACTGGAAAAGCATGTCTTGCACTGTTCAGTCTCTCTGGTCACTTTAACAACCTCAGAGTTATGTACAGTGATTTTTTTTTTTTCCGCCGTCTGTATATTTTTGGAACCTTATACAAATACCATTGTCCTTGTTTTAATGTACTAAACTATGTAGCTTTATTGTTTGACTTATGTTTCTTTTTTTAAATCAGCTGTTGCTTTGGGTTTAGGTGGTACTGAATTCAACTTCGTATGGCACTAAACATGCAAATGCTACAGGTGTAGCTGTTTAAAATATTGATAATATTCCAGTGGGTTAAAGTGCAAATTTCTCATGTTTTGTATAGCTCTCAGTGTAACATAGTGGTTGTATTTGTCACCAAACCAGTCAGGACTTAACCTGGTCAAATGTTCTAGACCCTCAGGAGAACTGACATTTTTCCTGAAACTTAAGGTTCAAGTTTTAGTTCTAAAACGTACTAGTTCATATCAGAAGCAACACTGCAAAATATCATTGCTAATGTCTAATTTTTGGCAGGGATTTAATTTTAAAATGAACTTGTTAGTTTAAGGCTTTTTAAAACCCGTGTTTCTTTTTAAGCAAAACATCAAGCAAATGATTAAAGGTTATCTGGGAGAAAGTTAAAACTCCTAAAGGACCATATGCTGTTACTGGTCTTGCATAGTATATGTTTTTTTTTTTTTTTTATGTTGCAGACACCTTGAGTATAGATGTCAGCTGTTTAGTTAAAAATATTTGCATGTGCCTTCATTCTTTAAAAAATAATTTTGATTGAGTCTAATCATTAGCATGGTATCTGTAATTCACTTGCACCAAATGATACACAACGCTTTCATTTAACAGGCCTATTACTTTACCAGATATTTGTGGTTAAATACTTGTATGAGTAAAAACCTGTGAAGTGCATTTACTGAAAAGGTTAATTCATACATCGCTAAAAATTTTCACTTCAGTTTCTTAATTTCTAGCCGATGCAAACAACTTTCCCCTTCCCCAGTATACAAATAGTTGTTCTTAGGTTAATTGAGAGTAGCGCTATCTGTGTTGGTGAATCCCTGGCTCTGTGTATGCTGGGGTGGAGAACGGAGTAGCCTGTTGTGATATGAAAGGTTCCTGGGGAGCAGTGCCAAGCTGGAACCTTCCCCTCAAGGAAGTTGTGCGCGCTGCAAGTTAGCAGGTGTGTCCTGACCCTCTGCACGTTGCCAAGTTCAGTAAAACTGCACCAGGCCCACAAAGCTCGATGGGGAGCGGGATGGCTCAAGCTTTGAGAAAAGCCAAGTACCCAGCCGAGCTACGCAACGTCCAGGGGAGGCACCAGTCATCAGCTGTCCCTGGAGGACCTTGAGACTTGAGCATCTGCAGCAGTGGGCCTACAAACAGAACAAACTAGTCGTTTTCAGAAAATAGCTGCAATGTTAACTTTTGACATCATACCGTGCCTAAACTCAAAAGGCTGCATTTTGCAATTTGACAAACAGGCTGAAGTAAAGCTAAATCACTTCTGAATTTATGCATTTCTATGCAAGTTTACACTGCTTAGGATACCAACACTGAAAAGTACAGTGGTAATTAGGCTGTCTAAGGAAGTACCTCAAACTAGTGAGACTAAAATGTAGCTTTTAAAGTTATACCAAAAAAAATGTATGTGCAAACAGCTATCACAGTGTTCATTTTTTGTGTGTGTATCTAGGGCTAAAACTAAACAGCTCAGAGTTGAAAGACAGTGATAGTACAGATAGACACTACCTACCTTCTGTAATTACTATCTTAGGTAGCTTAAAACTTTCTAATACTGAAACTAATGTTCCTTGTGTAGTTTCTTTTTCTAAAAATGGCTTTCTTCACAAAATGCTTTTGCTTTGTAGTAGGCTCTGCTTTTCTGCTTTATTTTTATTTTTACAGGAGTCTGTAAAAATCATTAAGTCTGTAGGGTATCTGATGAGTATGGTGAAAGATACTAATCAAGACACTACATGCTGCACAGTGGTACTTTTTAGAGGGCAAGGCTGTTTACCATCACCTCTCCCCAAAGTCAGCAACTTGTGATTTTTGTATGAGTGTATGAAAATGCAGCATGCAGCTCCTTGTGAGCCAGGCTAAAGGTGCAATGGGTGGAGGCCCTGAAGTGAGAAAGGTTCCCTGCTCAACAAGGGAAGTCTCAGACTGAAGAACAGATAGAAACTAATGATGGTAGATCCTTAAATATCTGCTACTCGCAGCACAGCGTGTGAGCCTCACTGTAAAAGTTCATGTCTTCACATAATTTCTTAAAAGGTAAGACTGTACTGAACAGAACCTTAGTCGCCCCTACTGAGATCTTCTAGCAGCTGAATATAGGTAAGCACTAAGACTGTGTAGGGTATTTTCAGGCCTCCTGAAAATAGGATGGCTTCAGATGCAGTCATACCTGTCTTCAGTCAGGGAGAGAATGACAAGAGTTTCTTGGTGCTCCTGCTGGTTTTAAGAAAGCAATGTGCAATTTACAGTGAAAGAATATTGTCAAATTCAGCAGCAAGTTGTTTGGAGTGCTTCATGGCAGTGTGTGTGCGAGCTGTGCACTGTTGGGCTACTCAGCAGTTTCCCTCCTGCACTGCCTTGTGCCCTACCTGGAGCGGCTTGTCTGCAGCGTGTGCCCTGGCCTCCTCCAGAGCTGCGCTCCGCTTCCCTGACCACGCAGCCAGACCCAGTGCGCTGAGGTCACGCCCAACTCCCGCAGCTGCTTGTCCTCTGAAGGGAAAATGTCAGATACAACAACTGTTCACTTACTGAAGATGTGAAAAATCTGCATTCATTATATGAACCGCTTCAACCATGAAGACTCGGTGATTAAATAGGAACAACGAACTTACCTGCACCTCAAGGAAATCTCTTACCCTTGGGCAATTGCATTTCCCCAGACCTTCCCAATTAATATTTTTCTCAGTCGTTTAAGCCTTGTTTGGCTGATATGGGATATTTACTTTATAAATCCAGAATCTTTTGTTGAATTGCCATAATGAAACTTGTGATTGTTTACAGACATGCAGCTGCAGTGCAGGAATCTGCCTCTGGACTGAAGGTCGGAGACCACTCCTCCAGTGTTCCTCGGGAGCAGCCACAACCTCTCTTAGCAGTAGATGCACTCGCTCTTTTGGCAGGATCACACCAATGGATGAGAAGGTCTTTGGCTGCCTGATGGGGAGCAGTGCTAATATTTGAACTACGACGGGAGGGAAACATTTTCAGGAACTTAATGTACAGTGTTCAGAGTGAAGCTGAGCAAAACACTTGTGGTCCTGGCAACTTTTCAGGCAGCTCCTGCACTGCTACAAAAAATAAAAGAACCCCCCACATGCTTCCTGGTTTATTGTGAAACAGTCACTGTGTAACAAGTAACCGAAGCTCCCTTGCAAGGAGAAAATGCCTTGATGAAATCTGAACGTCTACTTTACCTCCGAGTGAGGTAACATTTGAAATCCTATGCTGCACCTGTCCTCAAAAAGTACAAAATTCAGAGTGTGACTAAGCAGGGAAAAGCTGTGAATAATCTTATTTTCCATGTATTCTCTACCTGCTCCTAAGTAGTCTCACCCTAAAGATTTAATATCATTTATTTCTTAGACAAAATAGTGATAAGCAAAAAGGGGAAAGTATGGGTGGGTGTGTGTGTGTGTGTGTGTGTGTTCCTACCTCTTATTCTGGATGTTGTTAAATGAAGGATGGCACAATTAAAAATGCATGTAAAAAATATTACCAAAGTGTTTTGTTTTATCGTTCCTGTGCTTTGTCCATTACTTCAGATTGTAATATTTTCAAGGTGGAGACTGTATTTTCTTTGTGTTTGCACAATTGCACATGGGGCTTTTGGCAACTATTACATATAAGCCTTTTATTATCACAGAATCATAGAACCATAGAGTGCTTTAGGTTGGAAGGGACCTCTAGGGATCATCTAGTCCAACCCCCCTGCACACGCAGGGTCACCTAGAGCAGGTGGCACAGGACTGTGGTTGTTATTAATAAATTTTAAGTGATTCATCATGACCCTTGAGATATTAGTCTTATATGAATTTAATAGATGAGACGTAGCTCTGGGATATTTTTTTCTATTGTTTTTGACGCTATTGTGGATATATTTTCATTTGAGTGGCTCTATGGAAAATTAACATCCCAAGCATTCAACTTCTACATAAAATAATCTTTGTAATTGAAATGCCCACAGGAAATATTATATGAAAGTAGATGTAGGGAAAAAAGAAAAAAAAAAAAAGTTTAGTACTTACAGAGGAGATTGCCAAGTTTTAAAAATATCATCACAAGAAGGGAAGCAAAAAGACCTGTAGGCGCTTTGAATAGTGGTTAAATATCTTTAGGCAGTCTATAAAAATTACTATTTTGGCTGAATGATAGCTAGTCCTTGCACCCACATCATTTACTTTTGGGGAGGAAAAAAAAAGTTTTAAAAGGGCCACTATATTCAATTGCCGTAACACACTTTCTATATTCAGTCTTTTTTCCTAAGAAAATGAGCCACGTGAGGCCGCACTGCCCGCCCATCTATTGCTAATGACCTTTGAACGCTCTGTCCAGGCAATGGATAAGGGGTGGAAATCTCAGAGCTAGTTAAATGCCTACAAGGGTCCCTGCAGGCAGCAGCCGATGGCAGCGCGGGATCCAGTCAGTCAGTATTATCACTGCGGGACGGCCGGCAGGATCAAGCATGGAAGATGCCGGTCTGCGCCAGCCGTCATCCCTCGGATGCACAGCTCCAGGCCTGCTGTGACACGCAGCTCTTCCCGTCGGAAAGTTGTCAGTGCTGGGTGGAGGGCAGGAAACATGGCTGTGGAAGTAGCTTGGGAGAAATTCAAATTTGTCTTCAGGCTGGTTTCTTGCAGGACTGTTGCATTTTGAGTCGCTGCATTGGCAGAGAAGGAGGCTTTCCACTACGTGCTGGCACTGGAGGACTCCCCAGAGTAGAGCTAGAACTGCAAGCTGAGAATCTTCTGCAGTTCGTTAAAATTTAATTAGGCGTTGCTGGAAACTAAGAACGCGGATGGCCGCGCTGCCGGCCCGGGGCGCCGGGTCCCCCCGCGCTGTGCTCTGT
>VZSV01000278.1:382257-425087 GCA_013398735.1 Nothocercus julius
CGCGTGGTGCCGAGGAGAGCTTGCACCGAACTAACGCCCTCTTGCATGTAATCATCCCCCAGCCAAGCATCCGGAGATAAAAGCCCTGATGAAGCCAGACACCAACTTGATCTGGGTGGTTCTGCTGATGGTTCTTGCACAGCTGGTTGCATTTTATCTCGTTAAGGACTTGGACTGGAAGTGGGTGCTCTTCTGGGCATATGTTTTTGGAAGCTGCGTTAGCCACTCTATGACTCTGGCTATTCACGAGATCTCTCACAACAGTGCCTTTGGCAACAGGAAAGCCATGTGGAATCGGTGGTTTGGAATATTTGCCAACTTGCCTCTCGGTGTGCCGTACTCCATCTCCTTCAAGAGATACCACATGGATCACCACCGCTATCTAGGGGGTGATGGGATAGATGTGGACATTCCCACCAACTTCGAAGGCTGGTTTTTTTGCACACGCTTTAGGAAGTTCATGTGGATTGTTCTTCAACCCCTCTTCTATGCGATCAGACCCCTCTGCATCAACCCCAAGCCAATCACTCACCTGGAGATCATCAACCTGCTGGCCCAGCTTTCCTTTGATGTTGCCATATACTACCTGTGGGGAGTCAAGTCGGTTTGTTACATGCTGGCAGGCTCAGTACTTGGACTTGGATTGCACCCAATTTCAGGACACTTCATAGCTGAACATTACATGTTTTTAAAGGGACATGAAACTTATTCCTACTATGGGCCCCTTAACTTGCTCACTTTTAATGTTGGCTATCACAACGAACACCATGACTTTCCCAATATTCCTGGCAAGAGCCTTCCACTGGTAAGTTTACTTCTCTTTAGCTAAACCCTACTCTAACCTGAAAAACTGGTAGAATATGGTCAGCAAATCCTCAAAAGTTGGTTGGAAATTTTCATGCTTTTTTAGTACTAAGTTGAGTAATGAAGGGGAAATTACTGTTTTAGTAGTATCCTGAATAGATTTACTAATGTGCTTCCTGGTCTAGCCTTTCCCGTAAAGGGAGCTGGGTGGAAACACATGTGACTATACCCTCTTTTTTGTGCTAACTTCTAGTTATCTGTAATTACAGCCAGCCTTCAGTATTTCTTTCTGTTTGGACATATATATGAAACTAGTTAACTTACAGATAGTCTACAGCAAATTGCCAGCCCCCTCTGTTCTTGAAATTGTAAGTAAAATATGGTAACATGTGCTTATCCTTCAGTTTGACCACTGAGTCATGGTCACTTACTCAGGATTGCATTGTATGGTGGAGAAAAGACATGCCTTGAGGTATTGTGGAGTTTTGTTGTACTGTTGACAAATGTTTAATAGCTTTCTATGCTAGAGCAGCTTAGTTTTCTCTCCTGAAGGACTTTGGCCCCTAAGCAAGTATCAGCTGTACTACACTGATATGATGAAAGCTTCTGCAGTAAGGTTGAGATAGGCTGTGTCTGTGTGACTAGCAGACATGGATTTCTCAAGCTGCTTTCCCGAGTTTATTTTAATGAGGAGTTTAGCTCCTGTATCTGTGATTTTCAGCTGAGAGTAGGAAAGCACCCAGAACTTACCTTGGGCAAATTTTCCAGCACACACCAAACTCAGCTTGACAGCAGTTCATAGCTTTGTCACTGCATTCTGTAATAGTGGGACCTGGTGAGCTCCTCCTCCTGATGTTCTCCAAACTTCAGTTGTCACCCTTGTACAGCTAGTGCTGGAGGGAGGGATTTCTTCTCTTCCTGCCTGCATTGCCTTGGCAGGGCAGGCAAATTTGTAATTCATTTGTAAAGTTGGGCTTGGAGGGAATGTCTCTTGTTCATGGACTTCAGTTTAAGTGCAGCCAAAGTTGTTTGAAGTTACCTTTGATACTAGATCTGTTCTGGGAAACCCGGCACATCACGTGTCCCTACTTAAGTTCTCAATAGAGTGATTTTTTTCTTTTTTGAAGTATTTAATTGTGGAGATTAAAAGCTGTACAGGACTGTTAATCCACAGCTCTGATAAGAAAACAAAGCTGCCTCTTAGAGTAGTTAATTTGATTGGACTGGATGCTGCCATGCTGCATGCTAAAGATCACTGAAGTGCTGAGCACTTAATTCTGGCTGAGACAAATGAAAATACTGTTGAAAAATCATGCATCTAGTCAATGTGCTGCCTTAGGTGTGATGGCAGCTGGAGTCAAAATTACTGTCAGCTCCTAATCAAGAATGTAAACAGTAAAGGTATTGCTGGGACAGATTAGCAAAACAGATTTGTTCAGATTTTTCCAAGGCTTTGCATGTCAAGTGTTAAATATCCTCAGTAATGCTATCTGAAGAAAATTGCATGACTTCTGGCTTAAAAGATGATATTGTAAGGCTGCACATCTAAGAGAAGCTTCTGCAAGCTATTTACTTGCGTTCATTCTTTAGTGCTTGTCCTCAGAAATCAATAGTTTTTTTCCTGAGTGCTGAGGCTTAAAACTACATGTAAAATTAGCTGTTAAGTGAATCTTAATTTTACATTTGTAATGGTACTTGTTGCTAGCAATTTAAAATTACCTGCTTGCTTTGAGTCAGTAAGCTGTATCATTCTGCAAGCAGCAGTGTGTGGACTTCACTGTTTCCACTGAGTTGTAGCAGCTTCTACGGCTTCCAAGCCTTGCATGAATTTTACTGAACAACCAATAACTTTTTCTCCAAGAAACTTTTGTTGTTTTACCAGTAGAATTTTCTTAAGTGTAACGTCTAAAAAAAGCTAGTGCTCCCTGTTAAGATATAGGTTGAAGCTTGTAGAATTTCTCATAATAGGAACTAAAATAGTAACTGACCCTCCTGTGTCTCTGCAGGTGAAGAAGATAGCAGCTGAGTACTATGACAACCTGCCCCAGTATAACTCGTGGATAAAAGTGCTTTACGACTTTGTGATGGATGATACAATCAGCCCGTACTCGCGCATGAAAAGGCAGTTAAAGGGTGAAGTGAAACAAGATTAAACTTCTGGCAACCAAAAAGACTCTGCAATGTCTGCTTGCTTTAAAGTGGCTGGTACAAAGTCTCCTGCTAAAGATGTCCACCCATGCCCTGAAATAAGATCTGCAGCAACTTAGCAATGCATCCTTAAGGACTTGGTAGCAAGGTAGACTATTGCCAGCTATAACATTCCTAGCAGTCTTCAAATTTATTGTATTAACGTATATGTTTGCCTAAGGATCAGTGTTATATCCATAATATTAAATCACTTTGTTACAGGATTTACTTTGGCAGTAAATGTGTTTGTCTTCTAAAAGTAGTAAAAAGTTCTCAATGTAGTGTGCTGCCCACAAACAGGACTTTATTTAACTGTAGTGTTAAGTGCTGTACTTGTTAATTCTAAACTAACATGATCTGTTAACTTTTCTGTTGAACTTGCTTCCTGATTCAGGGGTGGGAGAACAAGATTTGCACAGAAATACTTATATGCCTTTTTTTTTTAAAATGTAATGTCCCTTAAAGCATTACTTGAATGTTTCACCTTTTGTTTAAAGGAGCAGTTCCATCACTTAGCATGAAACTGGCTTATCTGGATGGTTTGTGCAACTTCCTTGTGAAAAGTAAGGGAATTCAGAGGTGGCTTTACCTTTGTGGGTCCCCACCTACTTCTCAGCTGCATGAATAGCAGCTCTGCAGCTGCTACTACTCACCCTGCTCTGAGCCCCTTGTAATTCAGGAGGCTTTTGTGTATTGGCAAGTCCTGTTGCTGAGGTTCAGGGTTTCTTGTGATCTGCCCAGAAATGGCTTGCCCTTGTTGGTTCTATGGTAGCTTGGTTTCAAGTAGCTCTTGAATTTCTTATTGTTTAGGAATTTGGTTTGTGTGGAGGGAACTTAATCAGCTGAAACATACTGTTCTGGTAGACAATGTTAGTGGCAACTGGAGCTTTCAGGCATGTCATTTGTATACACAGAACAGTATTGCTAAAGGATCTTGTTTAATGTCTTTAAAATGACAGTACCCTACAAAAACACTGGTCTTCTATATTTAAAATGTGGTGAAAACAGAGCTGTGATACCACTGAATTTTCTATTAGAGAAGTTATTTTATACTGGAACAGAGAATGAATTGACTTACTGAGCAGTGAAGAATCTCTACACATGGCAGTGCTGCATTTCTGCCTTCTGTTAATCAATACATTAGCTTTAAGCTGACTGACTGGTACAAAACACCTTTAAATGTCATATGGTGATTCTGTAGTGTGTTTCACTTACCTAAAATACAGAGTCTGAAGGTTGTCAACTGTTATGTGCTGTAAGGAATTTGACTTTTAGATGCCTCGCCTCCTGCAAGCCTTGGAAGAAGCGGCTGAATGCCAGCGAATGTGTTATGATGTCCTATCCTTGCTTGAGTGCAATTCTGTCTTCAGTACTTTTGCTGGGAACTTCTGTGCGTGTTTGCCTGGGCCCTCACCTCCAGCAAAGCCGTAGAACTGGTATCAATAAAGTCTCATTATAAAAGTGTGCCAGCTACTTCAAGTGACTTCATTATCATGCCAGGGATGTGGTAGCTAGCCAGCATATATTGCACAGGGGAGATGTAATGTCAATATATTTTATCCAGTATTTTAAAATTCACTTAAAGATTTAAAATATTTTTGGGTGGATTTTGGACTGGTCCTCTGATGGTAGAGGGCTTAAGGTTTTAGGAATTGAGTATTATGAAAGATGCAGGTAGACCTTTTGAATGGTGTTGTGGAAAAACTACCCTTTGGGACTAAAATGCTTTAAAAAGTTACAAATCAGTGTCTCTTCTCCAAGTGAATGGAGGTAACACTCTTTGATATAGAAGGTTTACTATAGCTGAATGAAGTGTGGAAAACATCCCAAAGTAACTTTTTTAGCCACTTCATTTCTCAGTTTTAGCTTTTAGTTCTTGGGCATTGAACCAAGATAATGTAAGGTTTTGAGTTAAATTTGTCCTTAGACTGTGACCCACATGCTCCTTACTGTCACTTCCAAAGGACAGTGCATGAATTCTTCTGAACAGGCCTGTACTTGCTACTTAAAATCAGTGTTTTGCTTTTTAAAGAATTATGTTCTGACTGACCTTCCCTGTCTGAGGGCAAGCACTGTATTACCCTTGTAAGAGCAGTAATGTGGGGAATGCTGTGGTGGTGGGGGGTCTATCTTGCTGTGCTCTTCCTGAAGTAAGTGCTGATGGCTGCCTCTTGGAAAGCATCTATTGGACTGAGTTAATCTTTGCCAGGAAAAGGTATCTTTACAACAGGCTATGGTCTTGTTCTTGCAGGCACTAGTAAGTACCATTCTTGGGTATCTAACTTCCATGCATTATATGAGATGTTTTAGCCAACTTCTGGATTTGGGATTCTTGCTGGAAGCAGTTCACTTGAAAGATCTACCTATCTGCAACCTCATTTTATCCTTAAAAGGGAATTAGCACCACTTTGAAAGGAATATAGGCCAGCTGCAGGACTTGACTTACTGTCATCATAAATGGATAATTTTAGTCATGCTTAAAAGGTGTTCAGAAAAACAACACATTAATAAAAACCAGAGTTCTTTATACATACAGAATCTAGTTATCCTTTTTAAGGAACTAGTTTTCATAATGTTAAAATGCAGTTGGCAGAAACAGTTTGTGTGTGTATATATGTGCTTTTAATATTAAGCTGAAATTTGGAGGAAGCTTTGACTAAGCAGTGATGAACAAACTGAACCTAATGGCATTAAGGGTCCCGACTGACTCAATTACCATGTTTTTGTTTTTTTTTTTAAACTCAAGTCTGATGGAGTTGGCCAACTTTGTCCTTTGTAGGTGCTTGTTTATTCCTTTCTGTTTAACTAATGTGTCTTACTAGCTGCTTAGTGGAACTCATTCTCTCATTTGTTTATGTGAAATCAGCCTGGAGTTTGAACTGTCAAAACAAAAATCACTGGGTCAACACTTGAGTCCATCACTGAGTATTTTTGCTGTAATTCCAATGCTCAGGATTCTGAATCTCCTTCAGAGCTTTGAAAGTAACATGCAGTTTTCAGTCTTAAATGACTTTCACTCCCTCCTGCTTGAAATTGCTTGAGTAGAATAGGCAGTGCAGCTTGCAGTCTGACCATATTGGGCATGTGTTTCCCCCAAGCCAGGTGTGGATATGTTTCTCTTTCAAAACAAGTTCTGGCACTGGAGCCCTTGTCTGGCTGCAGAACCAGTCTGCTCCAGAATGATGGCCAATTATCATGTGTGGGATGGGTGACCTCCCTGCCCGTACAGCTCTGGGTCTTGGATCCAGGCAAGTCTCGCTGCCTAGAACCACAGCTCTGTAGAAAAGTAGCTCCTTCTATTGCCTAAATAACTACTGAACAAAAATCTAAAAGTGCTGAGAAATCAGTCTCTTCTAGGTAAAGAGCCCCTGGGTTAAAGAACACCCAGGGGTATTTACTCAGCAGTGTACCTCTGCTTCCTTGGTGTGCAGTCTAACACCAGGTGGAAGGGGTGTGCTGCAGTAAGAAAAGCTGAAGAGCTTTAGAATTTAACACCCAGGAGCTCAGTGTTGTGCTGCTCACTTGTCTGGTCACTGGCAACTCCTCTTATTAAAATATCAGTGCTATGGCTGTAGTTTCAAGCTGCCCTACTAATCCTGTTGGACAAAGAGAAAACCTGCTTTCAGGTGAGGATCCTGCTTGGTAAGTGGTATGTGATAAGCACAGTGCTCCTTTCTAATTTGAAAGGCTCTCAGAGGACTTGCAGCAAAGCAAACTTTGTTCTTCTGGCTTACATATTGCGAAGTACAGCCTCTCCTGGATGTGCCGGGATTGCTTCTGCATGTACCAGGGAAACAATGTGATGAACAGGTGTGTCTCCATAATGTAGATACGCATTGACTGCCCTGCTGCTCTGCATATGCAACTATCACTCTTCTGTTAAACACTCCATAATCAAACCTGCACTGGTACACAAGCCTGCAGCAAGGACAAACATGCTGAAAATGCTACATATTCAACCAGTGATGAAGACAGCATTTTTGTGGGGAGGCAAGTATGTTTTTCTGTTCTGCTGATAGCTCCCTGCACCTGCTTCTGCCCCTTATCATATGCTTAATTTAGCATCTAGCATGCTCTGAATTATTAGTGTGGTTGAGGTACATGGTAACCTCTGGAATGTGGAGAGAGGAATGACATGCTGAACACTTTCTTGATCTCATCCCAACAGAAACAAGATGCCTAGAGGGAAAACCTTCTCTAGGGCAGGTAGCTAGGAGAGAGATAGCTGGATCTATGGAACAAAGTTGTGGTCTACATGAGTGATGCTCACTTTCTCTGTGCAGGCACAAGTTATTTTGTATCTTACCTTTCACAAAGTTGTTTTGATTTGTTCTTTAATCATGACTAGTGTAGTCTAAGCAGCATTTCCCACACAAAAAAGGGAGCTGCATAGGAGCAACACTTGCATGAACAGTCAGCTGAAGTTCAGTCATGTAGGAAGGTACTCTAATCCATCTTGACACAGAATTCCTAAAATACTGAAGGGTGGAAGGGTCTGCTGGGGTCATCTCAGTCTCCTCTCTCAAAGTGGCAGCAATTTTGAAGTTAGATCAGGTTGTTCAGAGTCACAACCAGTCAAACTTGGACTTCAAGGCAATGTTATATCAATTATGCTTTTATGCTGATAAGTCAGATTTGAGTAGGAGACTAATACTTTAATGCTCAGAAGTAGATTAAGGGGAATGTTTGCTTTTTGTAAGCTATCTTACAAAAACTATTTTACTGTTTTTACATGGAAATGTTGCCAGTCTAAAAGTACTTGAAAATGAGCACTAGCCAACTTAAAAGCCAGGTAACTTGCTGGCAAAAAAAGAAAATATCTTTCCTTTTCTGATGCGTGTACTGATTTGGGGAAGAATAATGTTGATCAGAGATTGTAACTGAGATTTAAGCAGCTCTTTAAGCTTTAAGCAACTCTTCTAAGTAAAGAACTCTTTAATGACAGCAGTAAAAAATGCATGAAGGATTCTGGGTTCAAATGCTGCTTGCCCAGTTACCTGTAGCATTATCTCTTCTTAACTGAATTCCAGCATGAGCATAGGGGAAAGCTGACCCTCTTTCTAAGATGGAATTCCTTGTATTACATAAAGAAAGGCAGCTTTCTGTATTATAAATTTACTGCAAGAACCAATAAATGCATCGGATGAAGAACACTGAAAAATGCTATCATGCTAATTTTTGGCAGCATCTTTAAAGATACCAGGAACCAAGTAATCTTAGAATCTGTTAGGTATTGTAATAAATGTAAAAAGGAGGTGAAGTGTGTGAGGGTGGTTTTTGTTTGTTTGGGTTTAAGTTTGTTTATACTTTTTTCTTCCTTGTTTGTGAGGTAATAGATCACTATTAACAGCTTTTTTGGGGAAAATAAATCTCAGCATGTGACTCCCGCTTGCCCTGCTTAGAAAAGTTTTCCTCCCTCTACAGCATGTCAAACACTGTTTTAAGAAATTCAAATCAGTAATTTCTGTTTTTGTAGTTTCTATTTTAAGAATTAAGAACCAGCTTGTTTAATAACTCTAATAACTCTAAAATAACTCTAAATTTCTTAGATGCCATTAAATCATACACTAACATTCCTCAGACTTCCAGGGTTTATTCTCTTAGACTACATTAAAACAGCTTGCTATCTCTGACTAGTTTCTCTTGATAAGATAAAAGAAGTTTAAGAAATTCTTGAGAACCTACTCTGGCACAATCACCCTCTGTCGCCATATTTGGGAAAGGCAGGATTAAAGGGTGTGATAAGAGGGCAGCCCTCCCCTAATCTAGTCTCACAGCTCTGCTCTTGCAATAGTTCTTATGAGTCCTTGTTTCTGAGAGCAGCTGTTTTCATTTATGGCTGAGAACAAGTATTTGAGCAGAGTTACAAACTGAAGAGGTTAGGCTCTCTGTCTCTGAATGATTTAAGGGCACTAAACATAACCTAAGTAGTCTCACCCTAAAGATTTAATATCATTTATTTCTTAGACAAAATAGTGATAAGCAAAAAGGGGAAAGTATGGGTGGGTGTGTGTGTGTGTGTGTGTGTGTTCCTACCTCTTATTCTGGATGTTGTTAAATGAAGGATGGCTCAGAGCATTAGGTTACAACAGGCTTTTCTTTTCAGGAGCAGATTAAAAAGTTAAAGATCTGAAATGAGATACAGGTATTACGAAGTTCACCAACATAAGTCTCTCTGGGGAATTGTTCAAATGAATCATCTGTGCAGTGACTGGCGCAGTTCTTCATACATTACTTGATCCTAACAGTGCGAAGATGAGAGAGAGGACAAAACTTCAGCAGACAGTAAAAATAACATATGTAAAGTTATGATACTAGAATTATTTAAGGAGAAAATGAAATAAATCAGATGTGAGCCACTAGCTATACTTTTTTTTTTTTTTCCCAGAAATATTTAGGAACAAAAAGCTAATTAGAGGCAACACACTTCTACTTCCCCCCCTGTGACTGGTAACTGTCACAGCAATACATAATTAACAAAGGCTGTTGTGGCAGAGCTCTCATCTTGATACTGCCATGCAAGGCTGGGAACACAGTTTCACTAAAGCTCTACTGCCTTATTTGTGAGTAAAGATACTCCCCAACCTGCTTCTGCAAAAATAAACCTGCTTTACAAAGATCTACTATTTAAACTTTTTAAACGTTCTAGCTCCTTTTACTGTAACTCTTCAATCCTTTTTGTAAGTGCCTCAAGAGGCGAGTTTTGAGGAAGTGAGTAATCTGGGACACTAACTTCCGCTGACCAAACTGAATACAAAAGATGGCATCAGTCTACAGCTTTGAAGAGGTTACTTGGATTTCTCTCAAATATATCAACCAATTAAGCCAAAAAGCCACCAGAAATCAGGTGTATTGGGAGGGAAAAGAGTATGCAGTTTAAATTAAGCACAGAATCAGTAAGATGCAGCTTTCTGTGGTTTCTGATCTTTACAGGAGAATGTGTGTTGCTTTCTCACATCAGGCTTCTCTGCCACACAAGATGTAGCAACTCTGCGTAGGAGAGGAAATACTGAAATACATGGTTCAAAGACATACAATATTTAAACAGTCTTTGAGGTGCAGCATGACATTTTGTGTTAACTCTTAAAAGTTAACTCTTTCACACACATACATGACTACTCTAAGCTTACCTATTCCCACTTGTCACTCACATATAAAGAACATCCTTTCCAGAAGAGACCAGTCTTTTTTATGAGAACTTTTCTCACCTTTTTAGACACTGAGGATTTCACTTTCCTAAAAGCTTCTTCAAAGTGTTTATGGCAAATCTTGATTTCACCTTAAATAAAAAAAAACCCAATAAATTACTATTTGAAGTTGCAAGCAAGTGACAATCAAGTGATTTCTTTTGCACATATTTCAAATAAAATTCATGAAACCTAACTGTATGTGCTCTGTCTTTTGGATGAGATCTAAGCAGTGTCATGAACACCTAGTTTTATACTACTTTTAATGTAAGCTCTTGTCAATGATCTTATGTCACTTTTTAACCTGTACCTTATGCCAAAGTACATTTAATTTTTGTTTGTATTAACGGTTTCAACTACAGATTAGGAATTTAATTTTCAAAGATACTGAGTTAACTACAGTTTACCTCAAATCCCATGAAAATTCAGGTACCTCTTCCTTTTGGGAAGTAAATTTCTCAAGTTCCAATGTGGTATTTTACTTTCTGTACACATGTTTTGGTACTAAATGTCCTTACAGAAGTGTTTTTAAATAGATACCTAGAAAACCTTTTGTAGCATTCCCCATTCCATTACAGGATTTTTTAAATCTTAAACAACTCACTCCATATCAGGCCCTTGTTTGGCATTATGTGGATGTGAGGCAAGTTTTGTCTCCACTTTTTCAATTGCCTACCTTTGAGTTTCTCTGTTTCCCTTTTTCCCTCATGCAGCCCTTCACGGTGATTATTTGTAACCACAGTTCTGGAACAGTTTCCCCCCTGCCACCTTCTCAGAAGTCTGCTGTAAGTACCTCACAGCAGATTGCTCTGTTCTCACGTGCAAGCACTTTGTTTAGCTTAGATAGAAGAATTCCAAATACCACTGCTCAATTTCCCCTCTGCTCAGCCCTGGGGAGGCCGCACCTGGAGTCCTGTGTCCGGTGCTGGGCTCTGCACTATCTTCATCAGTGACCCAGAGAATAGAACCACCCGTGAAAGCTCCAAGTTTGCAAAAATACTAGATGTCAAACTTGGGTAATGGATGGGGAGCTCCAGAAGGCACTTAAAACTGAAAATCTTGCCAATCTTTGTTAGAAAGTTGGGTTGGTTCTCCCTCAACCAAGTGGAATATCTGGCATTTCCTAGGCCACTTTTCAAGTGTTCAAGACTGTTGAAGGTGGAAACAAAACTTATGGATTCCTTAAGAGATATCACAAAAAGTATACCTCTCCTTTTTCACTGTAAAAAAAATCCTTCAGGTAAATCAAAGTAAAACTTTGCCATATCAACAACAAAACATTAAATTTACTCCAGAAGGAAAAAATAGGTACAACAAGGGGGTTGTGATATTTTCTACAGCATGGTAATGCACGGCCTGATCTTAGGTAAGTGATGCAAAGGAGCTGGCTGCTGTTGCACAGGCACCACCCCTCTACAATCATGTACACAACATGGGAGGGGAGTCAGCTGAGCATGTCCTGTGGTGAAGCAAGAAATTCTCCTGTCTGTTTGTACACCACCTTTGAAAATACAATTGAAAAAGGTTTCAAAACAAATAGCTGCTACAAACATGCAGATCAACCTGCATACACATTGCACATTTGTTGGGAGCTGACAAGTCCATCCTAAAGCTCAGTCAGGCTGCAACCCTTTACTTGAAGGCTGAATTCAAGACATTTATATCTTCGTATTTATCCTGTTTGCTTTTATATTTACTCAAAATACATCAGATTTGATACAAGAATTTCCACCTCAAATCAAAAGCTTTTTAGCACCTTTCTTATCTCCAGCAAAATGGGTAGCCAAGTCCTACAACAAGGAAGGTTTTACAGTTTGTTTCTAGCACTCCCCACCCAAAGGGATGCAGTCGCTCACTTAGCAAGAAATATAAACACCCTGCTGTTGCTAAAGACAGATGGGACTGGATACCTACTGGATCAAACAGAGTGTTTCAAAGCCACTAAAACTCAGGTGGTTGTTAGGAGCCAGAATCATACTAGAAGCCTACTATATTTTCCAAGGACATCATCTGGAAAGTCACAATTCCATCTTAGCTTGCATTTTGACTTAAGAGTAAAATAACAAAAGAAATTGCTGGCAAATAAGCAGGATATAAAGACTGTATGTCTATACTGCTCATTTGCCAGCAATTTCTTTTGCCACTTTACACTTAAGAAGGAGCTTATTAGTCTGTTATAATTATGTGAAAACTAGGAATAAAGTTTCAATCCAATATATACATTTTCAATTTATAAGGCCATTTAATATTAGCTTTTTTCAAGGTTAAAAGGTTCAAGGTTCAATTCTTTTAGTAAAAAGTTTATGCTAAAACTTCAGCATAATAATTTTTCCTTGTATTCTCACCCCCATCTACCACAAAGATTCTTACCTGTTCCTGAAACAAATCTCTGACTTCAGATTTGTTTGGCTCAGAAATTATCAGCACTTTACATTCCATTTATCTTCTCACTGTAGAAATAAGGTTGTTCTAAGGCTTCCTTACCTTTCTTGCTTTTGCTGTTCTGCTGGGCCATTTCCTGTCTCAAGGCACAAATAGAAGCTTCACGCACTAAAGCAGAAAGGTCTGCCCCCCTACAGACAAACCCAAAACAGGTTATTTTAGTATAAATTTCCCTCATCTTTGGCTGCTGCAAGAAACCACAATGCAAATGATAAATGACTAAAAGGTAAGGGGATTTGGGGAAAAAAATAAGGAGCTCAAAACCTCACAATTACTAAATATTAAAAACATTTAAAAAAAAAAAAAATCAAATGATTACGGCAGTTGCACCTTAACAGCATATAAAGCCCTCTACGTGTTAAGTTAGGAGTCAGAAATCATTGAGAAGGAGAGAGAAACCAGACAACAGCTATGACACATTCAGCATTTGCGATGGTATTACGTGTCATTTTATCTCAAACAAAGTCTTTAATAGAGGCACAAAGAGAAGAAGAATAGGCAGGCTGACCAAGAAAAGAGAGTAACATACCAAAGTAGCACCCACAATCCTAAATGCTAATACCAATAAAAAAAAGTAATGGTGCAGATACTAGTCTTATCACAGCTTTCCGCATGGTCCACCCCACTCTATTTCTGTCCTCATCCCTAGTGCTTAGCTGCAGAGCTAAGTCCAGGATCTCTGCAACAACAATCAGTCCCTTCCTGCTCACAACAGCTTTCTTCCCTCGCCAACAAAGTGAGAGGGCAGAGCAAACCTATTATGTACCCAAGGGAAAAAAAGAGGGTAAAAGATGACAAAGGAGGCTGTGCTGTCACTAAGGTTCATTTTAAGAACGTGGAAAAGAGGTCTGAGGTCTACCTGGTGCTGCAACTTTTATTAAAGTTCTCCATGCACAGATTTTAGCCTCAGACTAAGACCAAATGCACAAGGAGCAAGAGACCCAGCATCCTTCAAAATGCCAAACCACTAAGTAATATTGTACCCCTTGGTGGAAACACGATACACTTTGCTGGAGTCAATCCTATGAAGAATGCAAACAACATCGCTCATCATTACAAGGAGCTGCCTTGCCCACAGCTAAAATTAACATGGCCTTAAAATAAGTGTCCACAAAATGTAGTCAGATCAGTCTTTCCAAAGGGTTTGTTTCCAGCTGTTAAGCTTTTCACAAGCCTTTGAAATAGCGAAAGCCACTGTCCCCTCCCCAAAAGCACTTTATAAACAACTCCCTCTGCTTTATGCACTACTGTGTACAAGACTTCCACATCCATCTTTCCCAGGTCTGAAATAAGGACAAACTAAAAATCAGGACTGCTGATAACCCCCATTTATAAGACTGAACAGCATCTCTGTAACAGGCAGCACATCATAATGACTCTATTTCAGAAAATCATTAGCTATTAATAAATCACTGAATAGCTAATAGTGTTGCAAAGTTATGCAGAACACTGTGTTTCCAGATCACTCTAACAGGGCTGGCTATAACAATATGCCTAAAATATAATTGGGTATTGAAAAAGAAAAGGTTGAAATAGGCCCTCATTACTGTGTCAAATACATTGCTTAGAAATGTGTGAGAGAACAAGTGAGATTAACCTATTTGCTTTCACCATCATTATGTATGGACCCACAATTTAGAGAGGGTTCTTTGAACATCAGATTTTGCAAGCATTGTAAAAGAAGACTAAGTAAAGCCAAGAGGAAAGAGTGGCCTCTACTGATCTGCATTTACAACATGAAGATGAATAATTCAGATGAAAAAGACTTTGGCATCAACGTATTCCTTTAAAATCCTTGTAAAGCACAAGTGAGAGTGAAGAAAATGGCGCAAGGGAAAATGCTTGTAGGCCCTGAAATGAAGAAGTCCTTGTAGTAAGAATGTAACACACATGACCACGCATCAGAGGGCTGCGAGGATTGCAGATATTAAAGCCAAAACTAGAAGCTACTCACGTGTAACAATCACAGTGTTGGCTAAAAGCAATATCTTCAAGACTTACGTCAGCGTCTAGTGGAGGGCGAGTGCCATCCTATTGGAATTGAGGTGATGAAAAGGAAAAAGAAATTATTTCTTCTACACATATCATCCCCAAAGCAACTGAGTTCATTAGTCAGGAGCCATACGGGGGTTAGACAATTTTCCCAAAATATCCATTAACATTAGTCTTCATCTCAAAGCAAGAAGGATGATGACCAGCCTTAAAAACATATGATGCAGTATTATAACTAATGCTAAATTTTAAAACTTTCCACAAACAGGCTTCCTCCAACAAAGCATGAGCCAGCCTGTCACAAGGCAGTAATACTGACACTGAACATAGTTTAAACAGCTGGTTATGTCAACAGCATCGCTTGGCCAACTTCCTCTTACCCTCTGCTGGGATAAAGTGTTGAAATCAAATCACTCAGCTGAAAGCATCCAGATTTAGCCTTGCCTTACCCCTTTTAAGACCTGAATTACCTGTATATGCCTTTTATGTTACAGACAAGGATAAACTTCTAAATTAGATTTTTTCCATTTGTAATTTCATGAAGGTTTATAAACTGTGGACATTCCTGCAGACCTCTTTTTTATTATTACTTTTGCATACCCCATCCAAAACAAACAAAAACAAACAGCATTTGAATTATTGAATTTGAATATTGAATTATTTAAATTATATTTGAAACCAGCTAACGAATTCTTTAAATTCTACAATACTTTCAATAGAAAGAAATAAAATGTATTGCTAGAAACCAGGAAGATAAAACCCTTAAAAGTTTATTTAGCTGACAACAGAATAATCAAGGAGTGACTAGGCAGACTAAGGGCAATCTGGAATGAGCCTTGGGTAGAATACCACTAGGAAGGGAAGCGAAAATGCAAAGAAACAGCCCGATTTTGGAGCATCTTGAAAAGAGAAAAGACAAACTTTAGTCTGGAAACAAACTCCAATTTCACATACAATACTTCAGAAACTGTTAAAATGATCACAGAATGGCTGAGGTTGGAAGGGACCTCTAGAGATCATCTAGTCCAATCCCCCTGCTCCAGCAGGGACACCTAGAGCACGGGGCACAGGGTGGCATCCAGGCAGGTTTGGAAGATCTCCAGAGAAGGAGACTGCACAGCCTCTCTGGGCAGCCTGTGCCACGGCTCTGTCACCCTCACAGGAAAGAGGTTCTTCCTCACATGGAGGTGGAACTACCTGCGTTTCAACTTGTGCCCATTACCCCTTGTTCTGTCACTGGCCAGCACCGAGAAGAGTTTGGCCCCATCCTCCCTACATTCACCCCTCAGGTATTTATATGATAAAAGATTGCAAGCCAAAGAGATACCTTCTCTGCAAGTGGCAATGTTTACCTACTACTTCTCAAACAGAAACGTATGCTGGGCATTTTATGAGTGGGATGATCTAGCTGCTCTGGAGACATGGAGACAAGCTGAGTAGTACGTGCACCGGAGAAGCTGATACAGCTGGTAGGAACGTCATGATGATAAACTAGACATGTGAAGGCCTGCTTCTCTTGTCTAATTCATATGCACTTTGGAAATGACTGACTTGTACAATTTTACTGAAATAAAACTCTTTCACAACACATCCTCTTGGTGTTACTGCAACAGGAAGATAGATTGTAGCCTTCCTGGTTTCCAAAATGAGGGAATAAAAACAATTTGCAGCAATCTTGCCCAAGATTTATGGCAGCTGAAGTAAAATTCGGAACTGCTTTATTCTTAAAGTGAGATTCTCTCTAGGAACTAGCTCGTCACTGCCCATCAAGAGGAAGGCAGGATAAGCCGTGAGGATTCAACAGCCCGAAGTTTTCGCACTCTGTGTTGCATGTAAGTGACCCTGGCATGTCACTTGGATGCATGTATATGGCATTCACATGTGACTGAGAGTGTGAGCAAAATCTATGAGAAAGGGAGTGTGGGTGGAATCAGTTTTGTATAAAATCACCTGCTGCTCCCGTAGAGGGTTGCGCAAAGCTTTGCCACACTCATTTTCTACATCACTAACTACAATAAGAGCACTTAAAATGGTTGCAAATCTCTGGAGATTTTTCAGCAAAAAATAACAGAGCAAGGTACAAAGTTTGTATATTAAAAACACACACACACACACACACACACACACACACACAAAGGAGATGGACACTGTTTAGATCACAGATAATCCTTCTGCTCTGTTTAGGCAAGCTAGTGACTGACCATCACCACCCACTTCTGCCAGAAGGAGGTTGCTTATATTAAGTCAGAAAAAACATATAAGCCCCGTTTTCAAAGAATACTACGTTCAATCTACCTTTGAAAATAAATGTATCTACTAAGCTTTTCTACTGCTAATGGCAAATGGGCATCCTCATTATTTTTTTCTTCATGAAATAATGCCATAGAATGTTTTAAAGGCAAGTCAAATATCCTGAAGGTTTAATGAGTCTAACCTTTACACAACTATTAGGGCATGAGAGGACATGCTTTAAATGTGTCCTCACCTCCCAAATTGCCATATGACATTAACTAGTGCCTAACCTACAACTTTCTTCTTATGCAAGTCTGAGGGACTTTCTGTAGCGAATATGTAAAAATGATCTGTTTTCCACAAAATTCATACTAAAGTTCTACCTCTTCTCTATAGCCAAGACTTTGTCTCATTTGCAGCTCATGAAAATCTGCCAGAACACTGCTCATAACTATCAATACTTCCTATTAGAAAAAGGATGAAATATCTGAGTAATCCATAGTGCTCTGTATATTCTTTTTCTTTATTAGTTTTATTAGCTTTTCTTTAGCAGCTTTATTATCTTTTTCTTCTCTGTATATTCTTTGTCTAAAGCCTTGACTACTCATGCTGTACTTGCAAAAATACTAGAAAACGATTCTGTGCTCCAAGTTATGTGCAGAATGTGCCATTAACTCAAAGAGGATCCCTCAAAAGAGTATTTTCAATTTTCACATTTACTTTGACCTATCACCTCTGCCATGCACACAATTCCCACTGATCCAAAGGGAACTAGGTGTGATGCTTACCACTGAGCAAATACAGCTGGAACTAGTGAATCATTATGTTGAACATGTGGGAACTCCTCCTCCCCCCAAAACGTACAAAACACTTCTAGACCCATTACTCACTGCAGTAGGAATCTTTTAATTAAAACTGTTCAGACTGTGACTACAAAGGCGGCAATGTCTATGTTCAACAAGTTTGCCTTACTTGAGATTTATCAACCCAAGCAATCTTGCAGAAAATGTAACAGATGTGGCTGAAGATGTATTTTTTATGATCTGTATAACAATTGAAGGTGTTTCATGTGACAGGATTCTGCAGTTCTACTGTAAAATTTAGCCCATACTACAACATTCCACCAAGCTTCAAGATAAGGATTTATTTCCAAATACTCACTTTGGTGATGGTCTTTAAAATTGCAAGTCGATCTTCAGGTGGCGGCAAACCCACATAGAGTGTTTTATCAAGTCTACCAGGACGCAGGATAGCTGGGTCAATTATATCTTGAGGAAGAAAAAGACAAAACAGTCTGAAAACAGAAGACACTTTAGGGAAGTGTGTATGGGAGAAGTGCCTAGCATTCCTTGCACCTGTACAGACATTTCAAGAAGCACTGCAGCCATGATGTGATGCTCAGACCATTAAAGTAGCTATTTAAAACAGATTTAACCTGTGCCAAGTAGGAGTCTCTAATACTCATATCTGGTCAGACGTGACCCACAAACACCATCTATGTACAAACGAAGGCAACTCTTTGGAAATACAGTATATTTTTTCTGTCATTCTCAGCATATACCCTAAGGAGCTCTATCTATATTAATTGTTGCACTTCTTATATTGATATAAACTATATTGATAACTTTAAAAACCACAAATATGTAGGGTCAGTCATAGGGTTTTTATATAAATTTAATATTATTTTTCATTTGCACCCTTACATTTTACTTTTCTAGATGATGATATGTGATACCCATGAAAACACAAAATAGAGCTACAAAGTACAGATGTGTTTCGCAGGAAAGAGTGCAGACTCCAGATTTTATTATGTACATGGAAAAGTAAGAAACCAAAATTTATCAAAACTGTTTCTTGAAAATCATTCAAAACTTAAATGCAATAGAAATCTCTGGCAATCTTTCAGCCTCAGCCTTCAATATTCAACTAAAATGCTGTCCATGTTTCCACACAAACTGCTTGGATGATGTTTCTAAGTTACTTGGCTTCTTGAAGTCCCACTTCTCCAACTTCAGAAACACAGACAGAATCATTTAGTCTACTTCACAAGGAGATTCTAAAAAATCAACATCCTACATACTAAGGTAATGTGAACAGTAAGGTCACTAAAGCAGTAATAGAAGACAAAAAATATATTTTAGTACATCAAACTTTTCTAGACTGCTAGTTCTATAGATGCATAATACAGCTATTTCAAGAACCTTCTCCAAAATGCTGAAAATTAAACTAAGTGTTAAGCAGAAGATGAAGAAATACTTCAAATGAAGCTCTTAGTACCCTTACAATTTTTATACTCTCTTGAAAAAAAACATAGCTACTAAACAAACTATGCACATTCATATACATATACACACACACACACACACACACACACACACATATATGTATGTATATAAATAAATGAAGAACTAACAAGGACTAAGCTGCTAATCTTCATTACATGGATAGAAAAAGAAATCAGCAAAGATGGAAGCACATCTGCCCCTCTTTTGGTGAGTAGAAAGTTTGCTTAGCAGAGCTGCCACTGAGATTCTAGCTCCCTGATCCTGCCACAAGTCAGTCTTCCTTCCCTGTAAACACGTACACGGATTTGTTCAAGTTATACTCTCACCTCATATCTAAAAGTTTCACTGGCTTTTTCTTGTGCAAAAGCCATTGTTTTTCAGGACACAACAGTCATGATCAGAGACATCTCTGCAGGCAAAATTAGCTATTGTGAATGCAGGAAAAAAGAAAAATAATATCCTGAAGTCAATGCATTATTTAATCCAAAACAGGTGAAAAAATAGAGTTAAGCAGGAGCTGTGCTGTGACAGGCCCAGAGAAGAAAAATCTTTCTTGCAGCTCTACGCATAGTGCTATATATGATACTTTATCTTGTGCTTTTGACAAATATGCTCCTATTTACGCCTCTCTGAGGTTTGCTCAACAGGTCAGCTATACTCAAAAACAAATACTCCCCCATAGGGACTGCATTACAATACCACGCACTTACCATTTTCCAATCTAAAGTTTCAAAAGCTCCGTAAGAATTTTAGGCTTGATACAGAAAACACTATTTCCATTTTACATGAAAAGAACTTACATTCTACCTGCCCCAGAACATCAAATCAGTGATCCAGTTTAAAGGTGCATTCATCCATCTGCCCGTGAGAGAATCCACATTCAGACAGTTACTGCCTGTCAGTGAGATGCAGTAACCCAACAGGTTGCAGCAGGGTGGTTAACTGTGAGAGGACTGTACTGTAATTTAAACCACAGCTCTACCCTCATCTCTTACGGGCATATTCATTTCTATTTGCTGGGCCTCTGGGCCTGAAGCAGTTCTTAAATCGTTGAAAAAAAATGAAGTAACATACCAGAGAAATTAACATTTACTTATTTGCCAGTCCTCAGATGCACTTCATATGTTTTAAACAACTGAATAATGCTTCCTTTTCAGGGATTTCAAATTACTCTATCCTGGTGAATTACAATGTTCTCTCACTATCTATCATCTGGAGACTTGCGTAAACAGAGAAGAGGCAATTAATTTTAAATACTTCTGGCATTTTAATGAAATTGATATAGATCTCTTTCAAAGCCTATTATTATCTCCCAAGTTTAAAAGTGGAACAATTATCTCCCAAGTTTGAAAATGAGGCATGGAAACCTGATGACACACAGTACTTATTTTTCAAGCAGCTGTCTCGGGGAAATAAGGCATTTCTATTAAGAAAATGCTGGTAATCATGTTCTGTCTTAGCTTTCTGATATAGTCAGTGGTATACAGACACCACCACTGGAAAATGACAATACTATTTTCCAAATAAATTTCTATAAGACAACATTAAATGAGCACATCCATTCCTTGCTGCTTAAATTCCTGGTTGTTCTTCATTTCAGACAAGCACTATCCTCCAGAGAGTCATATAATACTTCAGTTTACCAAACTTGGCCCTATACTACTGCAATATTGTTTCAAATCCTTCATTGCACCTATTTTGACAGTATTTCTATAATGTGACACTATGTTGACCTATAATAAAATCCATTAGTCTCACAGACGCTTCCAGTTGGTTATTCGTGTCTTACCTCAATTATAAAAGAGTCAGCTACATTTAGGAAAATTCATTCCATCCCAGCAACAAAGGCTATTGTGTTGAGTCTCTCAAACGTCTCTATACTCACAATAACTGTTTAAATCATCTTTGGAGTAAATGCAATCCAAGTCCTCACATTCATGGTGTTCCGGAGCCTAGGCTCAGATGACCTAAAAGGTTTCCTAAAATTTCAGCACAACCTCCTTGGTTAACAGCTCCAGCACAACCAAACTCTGCATTACTGAGGTTACCCATGAAAGGCAGGTAGCATTCAAGGGTTGGTAAAAGACAAAAAAAAAATGTAATTTTTGTGAATTAAGAACCATTACGAAAGAAATTGTTCTTTGCCCCATGTTAAGTGCATTTTTTCAACCATGTCTTTAACAAAAAAATACAAACTACCTGTCTTATCTCCCCAAACCCCAACCGAGCAAACATACTCCACAGAGCAGGTTTCTTCTGGTGGAAAACAAGATGGCCCATACAACTAAGAGCCATCACTTTAGCTAAAGTACTTCTGAGACGTGTTCGGATACCACTGGCCAAGACTGCTAAATAACAACTTACACAAACCAGAACAGACCTATTTACCAAAACTGAAACAAAACATTAGATTCAATAATTCTGATTTGCCAAACATTTTTTGGTAACAGAGTTCAGTCCACTCAATAACACTGCATGGACTACTTTTGATCTATCCAAACTGGACACCTAAAATGAGGACTTTCTGAGTTACTACTGCCAGAGAATAAATGAAAGACTTTTTTTTTTTGCTTTAAAAATATGTGGTTCATGCCATCAGTTCTAGAGGAGTAACAATACAGCCTAGGTAAACAGCACTTGCTGAAACTAAAATCATGCTCTAAGGTAGTATTAAAAGAAGACATTTCACAAGAATTAGTAAGACTAGAGAAAAGACAGTGAGTAAAAGCAAGCTTAAACTGCCATCACAGCTTAAGCCTAGCTTAAGTCACTACCAGCTGGTAGTGCTGCACTGATCTCTAGTCTGTTTGCTCAGGTTACACATAGGCTTGGTGGATCCCACGGTAACTGTTGATGCCTTGCAGCACTTCTCTAAAGACTTTGTAAATGTGCAAAGCCTGGAGAAGTATGAAAAGAGGGAGAGAGCAGCAGCACCCAGTACTGAAACTCACACTGGTATACAAAAAACTGTGGGAACAAAAGTGTTGAATGTTTCTGCAGGTATTCAATTTTAGATTTTAGGAAGGAAGCAGACTGAAAAAGAATAGAACCATGCTGACCCATAAGGGTTTTAACAAGACATCATTTCTGCTTCTCCTTTTATTTTTGCTCCCTTTATTTTTAATGAGCTTGAGGGCTTTAAATGTTCAATTCTCTTTAGACAAAGTTTGACACCAGCTCTACATTCAGTGCAAAGAGGTTGAGTTGGGAACACTACATTCCTGTGAACTTAGCAGTAATCAAGAATGATTTATAGAGAACGCTGAAAGTTATCAAGTTAGTGCAAGAAACATTCAAATATTCTGCTTGCAAGGACAGAATAAAGACATGTTTCAGGACCCCCAGAACAAGAATTGCCACTTGCAAATTTTATCTGACAAATGAGCAAGTCCGTGGTGCCTGTCCTCCTGGCAAAACAGGAATTACACAATTCCAAGTTGATAAAAACTTTCACAAAAATGAATCTGATATCAGTTTTAAGCTGTGGGGCAAATAAAACTGTAACTATTCTAATGTAAACCAACTAAAACTGGGAATTAGGGTAAACTGGACTGCTACAAATACTGGCAGTCACTCTGAAGTGGTCCTTATAAAACTATTAAACTACTTCAAAATTAGTCACGTCTTCAAGGTCTTTGGTCATAAAAAGGTTGGCATATCCCAGATAACGGAAGTCATGTAACACGAGTGATACAAGAAATCTGGGAAGTACAGTACAAAACAGCCAGCTGGCTCCAGAGGGATTCAGCCCATTCCTAGGCTGCAATACTCACTGTTCCTGCACACCTTGACAAAGGTGCTCAAGAGTCTGTGAGAGGAGGCCTTAGCTCAAAGCAGTGTCATGCACACGCTGGCCCTGCAAGTATTCACCCCATTTATACCTGTGCTACTCCCAAGCTGGCACTGCAAAAGGTCAGGTTGGATGTTTCTTCATTTGAAGTAGTGCTGGAAATCTTAACCCAAGTCACCAGAGATAATTACGACTCCATTGCAACCAGGAATTAGACACACACCCCTAATGAAAACAAACCCTTCAGAAATGCTGACAATTAAATAAAGCTGCTCAAGAGACACCAGTATACACACCAGTATAACCAATACAGAAAGAAATCTGTTTTCTAAGGCAATGTCATGACATTTCTACTAACACTCTTCATATACTCAACTGTAGCTGTATATACATGGTTTATAGTCATATACCTTGTTTCAATTTCTGCATCTAGAACTGAATAGATTGGCCAGAACAATTATACTTGTGCCATGAAAGCTTACTGCATTAAAATCAAAGAATTTCTACAAGCACATATAGATTAAGCATCTACTGCTCATATCTCACCATGCAGGATGCTTAATAGTCTGTCATGGTGCAATGGACAGGAAGATTTTCCTCATAAAAGCTTGAATTTTTCAAGACTTAAAAATAAAACAAAACAAAAAAACCTTCATAGTTGCCTATTCTGTCATTTCAGCACAGATTTCTCCAGTCTATGCGTCTCAAACAATCCGTCAAGTATTTTAACTTCATCCTCCTGAAATTCAAATCCAACGTAGTTATGCTATTTTCTCTTGTTAAGTCACTTCTGATTGGCTTTCTACATCTTATCCTTATACAATACATAAATTATGGAACCTGAACCATGTTTCATCTTTTTGAGTAATTTACCAAACACTTCCTCTGGGCACAAAACTTCATTCCAAAATTCAGGTACCTACAACAGTATGCTTTTAAGTATTACCAAGGTCATTAGTAATCCTGTAATTCATTTCATTTGTAAAGCTCTAAAGAACATTCATAACTAAGGAAATGCGATTTCTTTATGCATGTTTCTGTCCATAGTCAAAACAAATTCCCTTGGCAGTAATTAGTGTCTAGGTAGAGTGTAAATTCAGGACAAGATAAGCTTCTTGTCATGTAATACACAAGACCTTTCCACGGTATGAAAAAAAGAGAGACAGAGAATTGGTTATAAAATACATAAAAGTGGACTTCAGTATTTAGTTCATTAACTCAAAAGATATTGCAGGAACTGCAAAAGCTACCAAATAGTGAGGAACCAGAAAGGGAGCACAGAAAGCAGTAAAGACCAAAGCTTGACAGAACTTGAGGGAAGAGCAGAATAAGTTCAGGAAAAGGGAACAAGACTGGAATATGAGATTAAGCAGCAAAAGATAAAAAAAAACTAGGAAAAAAAAATTGACATAGATGCCCCAAGGGAAAAAAAAATAACATAAAGCCGTTTCTAGACAGAAAACCAACATAAGCAGGAAAATGTATGTAACTGTTTTAGTTTAACTTTTGTTTTTTTATGTTCTAAAAAGATAATTCAAAATCCAATTAAGTCAGAGGTCTTCAAAAGCATTTTACATCAATGGACCAGGTACTAATGAAGAGACATTTAAAGATGCTCCTTCATCTCATATTGTTATTTCCACGGCTGCAGAACAGACTAATATGCTGAGATAGTTGCTGAGAAAAGGTTCGGGTTTGAAAAGACATCATAATTTTAAGTACAGAATAAAGTTATGTAATTAAACAAGTAAGGACACATGACTCCATGAGAAGAAAATGAATGCCACCAATTTCCTATAATTACCTTGATTATGATTTTTGGGTCCTTACCTGGCCTGTTTGTGGCAGCCATAATGAAGACTTGCTGACGAGTCTCCAGGCCATCCATCTCGGTGAGTAACTGGTTAACTACTCTGACACTGGCTCCTGACTTTAAAAGGAAAAAATAAAAAAAAAATAAAAAAAAATAAAAAAAAGGAAGAGAGAGCAAGTGTTTAAAACAGCAGCATTTCTTTCAATACACTAAGCATATGCGTTAGCAAAATAAAACTCCTCAAAAGCAAAGTTAAATGCACAGACAGTACCTGGACTATTTTTTTCCAAAACACAATCAACACAGAAAGATCTGTAAGTGGAACAGCCCTGAGGCGCGAAACCTCAGAGTTTTACTTCCACTTATGTTTCACCTCCAATTATGTTGCTGCCTCAAATACTTTCATGACTGTGTTCACACTGTCCAGAACAGTACATACTCAAGTAAGCACTACTGTGGTATACAGGAATCACAATGGCTGTAAATTAATCACAATAATAAACGGTACTCCCGCACCTTTTACCACAGCTTCACATAGTCAAAGTTGGTGGACATTTCTAGATACCTACATAGCTACTAGGAAACATAGTAAACTTCACAAAATTTTACCAACACATTCTTGCTCAAATACGAGCTTTCCTTGGAAGCTACTACACAGTACTCCTTTCAGTTACTTCTGTTGCAAGCACATGACCATAAAAAACAACAGTTGAGGCAATTTACTTATGGAGATAACTTCAAACTCACTTCACGGTCAGACCTGCGCGGGCACAAAGCATCAACTTCATCAAAAAATATGACACAAGGAGCTGAATTTCTGGCACGCTGGAATACCTGGCGTACAGCACGTTCACTTTCACCAACATACTAGAGCAGAAGACAAATCACAATGAAATAAGATACGACAATTTTGCTTGAGAAAAAAAAAAATATTTAAACACAATTTGAGGTGCTTTCCAAGTGCGAAGGCAACATGCTAACCAATTTACTTAAGTCTGCTATATCTGTTTTTACATCAAACTAGATTTACATGTGAACTAGTTGGCACTAGCTCATTTGGATAGTTCTCACTCATGCTCATAACTTAAGAGAACTCCTACTGTCTGGGGAATAAGTAACTTGCCATCATTCTCATTAAGGGAGTTAACAAATACATTCTTCATTAAGGACCCTGTTGAACTTTAACTGTTCATAACAAATGCAGTGAACAATTTGAACACAATAAAAATCTGAAGTTCATAGAATAATTGCCTGAATACTTTGGGGAGGCAGAAGGGGTTGCCAAGCTGTGAACAGAAACGCTTGGTTGGCCAAACAAACATGCAAACATACAATCACAGTCAGATATTTTCTTTGTTCTCCTCAAGGAAGTAAGAGTTCTGATTAACTGAAAGAATTAGAGTTCTCTACCTGATATCAACCCTTGAAGTATACATTTTAAAAAAAAAAAAAAAGAAGCATGGGAAAAAAGCTCAAATCCAGTATTTTGGTTTTAGTCTCCATACTACTGTTAAACAGGTAAATCTAAGAATCTTGCAAGTTAAGATGTGGGTTGTAGCCAGCTTGTTCAGTTCATAATGTTCTCTTAATTGTAAAAGGGACTAACACTTTCTTGCAACATTTCTAAGTCCAGTGTTTCAAAACTTGAGACTACAGTACTTTTACCAGGTTAACACTAAAATCCTTAAATATCATGTTCATAAACCAAAATGGCCCTGCTTTCCAAGGTTTCAAATTTCCATTAAGAAGTTAAAATGTTTGGCACACTTCCAAGTTTGAACGTTGAATATTAAGTTCATTTAGTGTAAGGTGCTGATTTGTAGTAACTGATCACCAACAGTTTTCACTGCTCATTTGAATTTTTTGTTCTTTTTCCCAATTCACACAATGATGCAAGTACCTGGTCATTTAGAAATCTTACTTCAAACAAGCAGGCTCCATCTGTCTAACATGTCAGGGTCCCGTAATCTAAACCAAAATAAACATAAGCCAGCCAGGTAGCTTCTCAAGTAATGTATGAACAGCTTCACTGCTAAAAATTTTAAGCAGCAGTTACATGAGGCAACTTCTGCTGTATCAGTATCAGTTGTGTAATTATCAGGAATGTTGTTTGTTTCAGGCTTCAGGCAAAAATTCTATAAATAAGAAAAACACAACAATCATCACATACCATATTCAGTAGTTCAGGGCCCTTCACAGATATGAAGTTCAGTCCAGACTCATTTGCCACAGCCTATCAGAAAGAAAACGACCAGATATATACAGCGAACATCCATTTTAGCATTAAACACTCAAGAGTTTCAAAGGAATCTCTTTTTCCTGTGTTTTGATGAAATTCCAGAGACTGATACTATGATGCAGAATGTGCATTTTTTGGTTCTGTTCATGGAGCTACAAAACACTTAGAAAGAGCATAGCTGTCAACTGTTTATAAAGTATAGTAAAAGTATAACTACAGCTAATTAGGGGAAGTGGAGTGGCAGATTTAGCAAGGTATTCTATCTGCTTAATGAAGCTGTGGTCCAGATGTATCACGAAATTGTTATCACGTATGATTAATGGTTTATGATTGATGGGAGATAAAAAGAAACTCAACCGCATAAACAAAGATGCAAGGCAATCTTTAAACCTCAGTGAGTATACATATTGACAATGGAAGCCTAGGAGAAAGGAGAAAGCAAACCGAATTATTTGCAGTAACTATAACTAATATAAACAGTAAAGTGCACACCCCTTTCAGCTACATCCTTTAGTTACACAACAATTGCATAGAAGTGGATACTTAATAAAGACAGTAATCCCAGGTTTGCTACTCCTTTCTTATTAATCAAGTTCATTCCTACAGGTTTTGTAACGTTTTTCTCATTCAGACAAAAAAGTGACTATGTGACCAAAAAAGAAAACAAAACGAAACAAAAACTTCAGGAAAAAGGCTTGATTTTAAATTTCTAATGACAAAAGCAAAAGCTCAACTTCTGTCAATATCTAGACCCAGTCACTCCTACAAAAATGTTCACTTCTGCAAGATTCTCCAGTACTTTTGAGTATATTCAGAAAAAATATTACCTTAGCTAAGAGAGTTTTACCGCACCCAGGAGGCCCTGCAAGGAGAACACCAGCTGGAGTAGTCAGGCCCAGAGCTTTAAACTGCTCCGGGTTCCGTACAGGTGCCTATAAAAGAAAATGTCATAGTTACTGTGACAGAAAGCCGAGAGGAAACTCTTGGCTTCTGTTACAGCTGGACAAAAACTCATTCATAAGCAAGCTCTTTTTTCTAAACCTCTAAAGGCTGGAGAAGTAAACACAATGAATCAACATCATATTATCTTTCAGTAATAAATACTCTAAACTGAGAGAAGTATCATTATTCAGAGTCAAAGCCTTTATTTATCTAAGTTGTCATCTTAAGGTGTCAGTTTTAAGTATCAACCTGACTATTTTACAGCTGAGCAGTCTCTAATTCTTCATACAACAGCAGCATACCTAATGTTACTGGCACAAAACTTTTAGATCACTTAAGATTCAGCAATAATGGACATACTGAAAACTGAAGCCACGGATACAGTAGGTGAAATTTTAAATACATGCAGCAGACTTAAAACAAATGAAGATGTTGCAAAATTTCTAACTCATAGCATGCTAAAACTCATAGGCAGGATATCATAAAAAAAAACAAGAAAATAATTATATTTAAGAACAACCACCACCACCAAGTAGTTTTATTTCCTTGTTAGGAAAAGGTACAAAAACTTTGAAAACGACATTAAGGCATACCAGTATTGCCATAGTCAGCTCCTCTCGAACATCCTCCAAAGCTCCAATATCTGCCCACGTCACATCAGGAATTGTGACAAAACCTTCTCTCTTGGCAGAGGGTTGCACTGACGACAGCGCAACAATAAAATCGTTCATCTCAATGTACAGCTTTTGCAGTTGCTCCTCAGGCAAGGGATCTTCCTGCTTCAGCAAATCCAAAAGTCTCTGCAATTCATCCTTAGAGTACAAGGAAGAAGAGAGAAAGGCTATACAATGGCACTTTTTTCCAAGCAATACTTTCTCCAACTGTAACATTAATTAACATAAAACAAATAGTTTATCATACATAGCAAAATAGGTAATAAAATATTTAACACTAGTGAAAGTACTTGATTGACAGACTAGTCTTGATTTAAACACTACACAAACAAAGCTAATGCAGGTATTTTATCTTCAAATTCTCTCTACTACTTCTCCCACAGAGCTTAAGAGAACGCCTTTGCACGCCGAAATTGCTAACACATCTCTGTTAAAATATGTATCAATCAGGTTGGTTAAACACAACCTCTCCTTTGCAAATCCACACTGACTGCTCCCGATCACCTCCCTGTCTGGCAGGGAGGCCCTTTGCTTTCTTCCAGTCCTTGGGCACTCTGCCAAAGCCCTCGCAGAGATATTCAAGGGTGGTCTTGCAAAGATATTAGTCAGCTCCCTCAGCGTTCATGGGCGCATCTCAATAGGTCCGTTGGACTTGTGTATATCCAACTTGTTTAAGGACTTCCTAATGTGGATTAGGATTCCTGTCTTACCAGGTATGCAATGGAAGAAAAACTATGCTCTCACAACATAAACACACCCCAAGTCTAATATGGAAAGGCAGTGTTAAAATGAGGTGATACTGAATCACAAGGAAAAATGTACCAGGTATTTATTATAAGACAGAGGCGGGGAAAAAGGGCAAAAAATCCTGCTGGTTTCTACATTTTCCCTTCAACAGTGAATGGAAAAAAATATTACTTCATATTTATTGCAACTAAGATAGCATTACAGCCAACTGCAAAAAAACAAAAGTGCTAATAGTGCCTGATATTTCCTCCTAATCCCTCTTCTAAATAGAACTATTAAGAAAAAAAAAAAAAAAAAAGTGAAATAGCTGAGACTACTGGGTTCGTTTACTTCAACTGTGTGGATTATTTTTAAAGGCTTTGTATGTTTATTTTTCCATGATAAACATAATATTACTGTTTTAATGACAAAACCCTGTGTTAAACTATGTTGACCTCCTGCTAGCTATCAAAATATGGCTCTGTTGTGATTAGATTTCCTCATCCTCAACAATCGCTTTGATCTTGCTGATGTTGATAAAAGGTTGTAACTACCTGCCCCCCCACTTCTTGGCTTCATCGGGCCTCAGGAATCACTGACAGGCATGCAGCATGATTGTATTACCCTAACAAAAAAGGCTTTTTTTTTTTTTGCAGCCTTTTCAATGTTTATGTTAGTTAAATTAATTTTTCTTTGACAGTCCTTCTAAAAACAGAATCTGAGTACACTGGATTTTAAAATAGCCTGAAATATCAGCTTTTAAAGCTAGATGTTTTACTTCTCTAGACAAATATACAAGAAGCCCATACACAGCGCTAGCACAGAGCAAGTAATATGCACAAATATACCCAAAATTTTCAGGAGCAGGGAGAGTAGGCTATATAAAGATGTTCTGATCCACTAACCATAGCATGTCAGATGGGCCACAGAATAATCCCAGCACAAAAAGCACTATTTCTTGCAACAAAGTTCCAGGTGTACTGCACATTAACAGATAGTTTCTGCAGTTCAGATGACATCGCTCATCTAATTTTTCTTCTGGATAGTCTTTAAAATGCCTCTTCCTCAAATGTTTTTACAGCTACCAAGCATTGTTTGTGATTTACCTCAAATAACTAATGTATTTTTAAAGAGAGTCTTTGCCACTATTTTAGCACCTGGTCTGCTTCTCCCTGCATAAACCTCTAGCATGGTTTTTAGAAGGCTCAGTTTTGTGGAGTCTCCTGTTCAGACTCATCACGTGGGCCAGCAGAAATGGGCCATTTGGCTTAGAAGCTGATATTTCTAAATCTAAATTTAGCATCAAATCTAGCTGGATTGAGCATTTATAAGGAAAGACCTTCAAAAGCCTGAATTGGTTCATTGTTAAGAAATTAAATGACAGATACTTGAAAGCACAAAATACCTTGGAGGGAAGCTTTAGTTGTTTGGTATCCTCTTCCACCAGGGCTGCTGTTCCAATTTCCATGTTTTCTTCAGCTGTGTTTCTGCCAGCCTGTATGCATTTCCGTTTGTGCTCCTCAGATTTTATCAGGATCCTGTTCACTGTGCACATAGCTGCCTCACGACAAAGTGCCATCAGATCGGCCCCTACATAACCTGGAGTCATATGGGCTAAATGACAAAATTCAAAGGACTCGGGG
This sequence comes from Nothocercus julius, assembly GCA_013398735.1. NCBI lineage: Eukaryota > Metazoa > Chordata > Aves > Tinamiformes > Tinamidae > Nothocercus > Nothocercus julius. The sequence continues at coordinate 413,214 of VZSV01000278.1, forward strand.
AGCTTAAGTTTTCGACACAGAGTCTTTAGAATTCTGAGAAAGCAGAGAGAAAAAGAACAGCAAAAATGAACAAATAAACAAGGGTGAAGCTGCAGTCTTTTTAATTTTTGTATGAAAACAAACAGCATTGATTTAAGATTGAAGGTCTCCCTCAGCCCACATGAAGGGAAGTAGCATGATGGGAAAAACCTGCACTCAACTAGAATGCGATACTGAAACCCACAAAACTATTTAATGTATTTCCTTTCAGTGCTTAAATGAAAACCAACAGTACCAGCTAAGCAACCTCATTCAGCGGGTAAAAGATAAAAATAGTTTTGCTGAATCCAAATATTACAGATTCTTTACGCCTTAGTTCATGATTCTGAACGGAGAGCTTGTGTCTCAGGGAGTCTGGCATAGAGGCTCAAACAGGCTGCTCAGGTAGATGTTTGCCCGCCCTGTCCTCCCACACAATCCAGCTTTCCAACTTTCACCTCATTTCTGTTTATCTATTGAAGAACATCAATAACAACCCATTGCCTTGAAGAACAAATAAATGAAATCAGACTGTGAAAGGATCTCTGTCTTTTAGTCTTCAGTACCTCTCCAGCATTAATATAAAACAGCTCTGTAAAATTGAAAGTAAAGTTCTATACTTCCTTACAATCATTTTTATTGGAATCTAGTTTGTTTTTCATTCCATACGTAGGCTGAAGCTTTAAAAATCTCCTTCAAGGTCCACTAACTTTTCCCAGACAGGGACAACTGAAAATTACATCACTGGTCAGATAAAGACAAAATCCAGTGTCAACACCCCAATACTAGTGCTGAAGAAGTTCCAGAACAGGTTTCAAGTTGTTTCTAATAGCAAAACTTCACTTCATTAGGAAAATATTTTAATGAAAAAAGCAACACAAGCCTTAGAAAGTAAAGATCACTAGCACATTTTTTGTTTCAAAGACAACTAGCTGAAGTTATTTTCAGACCAAGAATTAACTGCAGAAATGTTTTCAATGGAATGATTTATTAAACAATTCAAAACACTAATATTGTAGTATATTTTGTATGCTTCTCTTCTCTACAAGCAGGATCCATCACCTGCCATTTGAATTTTTATTAGAGACAGCAGCTTTGTTTCCAAGGATTTTGAAACCTGCCTGACAACAGCTGCAGCTACTCAGAAGACTCAGGGTGTAAAAAAGAACTCTGAGTGGCCAATTCTAAATTTGTGTTCTACAGACGTTATTTTCTTAAGCAAGTCAGCTTTGTACATGCATAAGAAAACCCTCTGAATAAAACAAGATTTCTACAAACACTTTCTCTCCTTTCCCCTCACCAAAAACTTCTAACTCGCAACACTAACAAGTAACTAGTTCTCAGCAAGACAGATTTATTAAATCTGTCTTAAATTTAGTAAATCAATTAAATTTAGTAGATCAACACGAGTTCTTTTATATATGATCCTTTTCCTTAAAAAAGGAACAAAACAAACACACAAAGAACATGCAAAAAAGCCTCAGTAAAATCAGAGTAAAGTTAAACTCTGTAAAGAGTTTACTAAAATCAAGAGTAAACTTACAAGAGTAAACTAAAATCAAAGTTTTGGTAAGCCTACACAGCCAGGAACAATAATATGAAAGAATGAGACTACATTTCAACTTGTGAACAGTCTAAACTATTTACAAATAGTCAAGATTTTTATAAAGCTGCTACACAACCATGGCTTACTCATTCACACCTCCTAGTCTTTGCAACAGGACTGGGAATATTGTAATTTTAACATGAACCCAACAAGTATCACAGAATCAAAGCTCTCAGGAGCAACTCTTCAGGTGCACCTCTCACCATTTAACTGTTTTCCACAACCTTGGAAAGGAACACAATTATCACAAGACTGTAATTTTTTTAAAAAAGGGGGGGGGGNGAGCAGCCAGTAATTATCAGTGCTGACAGCTAACAAGCTACTGAGGGAAGACAGAGGTAAAGGAAGAAATGCTATCAGCAGAACAGTTTGCTTTTTCAAGCTAGAAATAAGATTAGCTAAGCTAGAAGGAACTTATCCTCTAACCTTTCTTTCCTTTTGCTAACTAGAAGATAAGCCATGTCTGTTTACACTCCTTCCTTTACGTGTTTTTTACTGTTGCGGAAATGACGAGCAGTTCCTTTTTAATTAGAAAAACAAAAAAAGAAAAAAAAACTGTAAACGACTAGTCATGACTAATTACAGATCTCTGGAGTAAAAAGGGCAGTTTACACTGAACAGGATGACTTCAGCCCAGCTTAATGCCTGGACAGATGTATTTCCTCAACAAGCGAAAAGGAAGAATCCAGGCATGTTGCTTAAGCTACGTGCTCAAAAGCACTAACAAAGGGTCTATACCTAACTTGGGTCCATAATGGAGTAGTTGCACAGGAAGCATTGAAGACAGAATGCCTAATCCTTAAACAAAACAAATTATACATTAAAATCCATTATCTGTATTCTTAAGGTACTTTAAAACCCACTAAAAATAATGGTAAGGACAAGCTTGCACATAAGAAAGGAAATCACATCAAATGTCAATGCAGCTACTAGGACAAAGCACATGCCACTTGGTTTCTTATGCACTTTTTAGTGTATGCTGATATGCAGATGTGTGCAAGGCACACACAGGGCTAAACACAATAAAGTACTTTTTCTTAATATATATGCCAACTTAAAACAATTTTCAATCAAAAAGAAGCTTAGATTTTGTAACACGTACTTTTCTCTTGCTGCTTCATCTGGAATCCCTAAACAAATTTCTCGATCGAATCTCCCAGCTCGCCTCAGTGCAGGATCCAGCGAGTCAGGTCTGTTAGTTGCTCCAATAACAAGAACCTGGGCAGTGGCAGCCACGTTATTCAAGTCTGCAGGAAGAAAGGAAGGTAGCTGGTACTTACACTCATCTTCTCAATGTTATTGTGCTATTTATGTTATCCTCTTTCTGAAGTACACAATAATACTCATAAGAGTATGAACAAGGTAACCGAAAGTCACACTCAGCTCCTATTTACCCATACTTCCACATTTGCCACAAAAGTAAGCATAGGTCAATACTAAAGGGAATAAAATGGTGAAACTGTTAATTAGAAAGTTTAGCTTAGCAGAGCTGTTCTAGAAACTGACCATCCATGCAAGTCAAAAGCTGGGCAACGATTCTCCGCTCCATGTCCTTTGATGCAACTTCTCTTTTTGGGGTGATAGCATCAATCTCATCTATGAAAAGGACGCAAGGCGCATTGGACTAGGAAAAAAAATATATTAGTAATTTAAAAAATCCACTGAGCTAGTGTATTAGGAGAGGAAAAGAAATCACACATTTTCTTTGTTTTAAAACTCTAAGTCTGTTGCATGCACCAACCAATCGAAATGTTCCAATATAATTTTGTTCTTCTCATTCACTGTGTCAGGAGAGCAACCAAACTATTAAATTGTGCTGAGCTGAGGCTGTGAAATAATTAAGGCATGGGATTCAATATGTCTCTATATTTGGTTAAAATTCAGCTGTACTTCTATGTCGCTCTATGTCTTCTCCCTCCTGACTGCTTGTTCACTTTAGTCCAAAAAAGAAATCAGAAAAATTTTTGGTCTCTTTTTTTTTTAACATCATTAGAGTTGTAGAACTTTATTACACACATATCAAAAAAAAAAAAAAAAAAAAAAAAAAGTCTGCAGGAAGTGGGCAGTAAGCAACTCCTACAGGGGTTCTAACATTTAATGTATTACTTGTTCATCAAAAGCCAATACTAACATAATAATAATCAGAGTATCTAATATAAAATAATATTTACATGATACAAGATCACCAAGAAGTGCAAATAGTGCAAAGGAATATTTGAGGAAAACACTGAAATCCTTTTCAAAAAAGTCTAAATTCTCATATAAATAAAAAAAAGCAGTTTAAACACGTACTTCCTGTGTTAGCAGATGCTAACTGCGCCATCTAGTTGTCGTTCACTTTTTTCCTCAATCGGATAGAGAACAAATGCAACTAAGTTATGAAGAGTCTAAAAATTGTAGAATTGTCAGGCAGTAACTTGAAAGTTCTCCTGTGTATTCAATGCTGACACTAAGAGAGAGTAAGACTTAACTGTAACTTTATTCCTGCCTTTCAATACTTGTATATATTTCCCATTTTGTGCCTAAAAAAACCCAAGATCTTCACTAAAACTTAATGCCAGGCCAAAAACAAAGCTTGTAACAGAATAAAAGATAGTAAACTGCACCTACTATTTTAATTTTTATAAATCAAGCCCCGTGAATCTTTATAAAGAAAAGAGCAAACAATTCAGTGTTATTTTCCATGGATGTCTCACCACAGCTTGTTCAAACAATTCTCTCAGTTTCTGCTCAGATTCCCCTGACACTCCAGACACCATCTCTGTTGCTGCTACTTTCAGCATTGGGAGCTTAAGTTCCTGAAGGAGACAAGGGACATAGTAGGATACAAGCAGAGCATAAAAACATAAGCTAATACTAACGGAGAAGTATTTTCCTATACAAAATCTTTTCCTATACAAAATCTTATACCCAAAGATCATGTAAACAAGAGCAAGCCTTAAAGTGCTTTTAAAAAGATGAGTATTATTCTCCATTTTTAAATAAATCTGAGTTATGTGACCCAAGTGAACAGAAATTGACATAGGAACGACATTCCCTTAATCCCACTGGAGAACGCCCAGTAGCTTTACTCTATGGTCCTGGACCAGACCCTTCACAACACATACAGTTCAGCTCAAGCCCTGCCTCCTTTCTTGAGGAAATTGTCCATTTCCCTCTACGACAAACCCTAATTAGCAAAACGGAGGCGATCTCAGCAAGTCTGGTTCCCCTAGTCTTGCTCCAGAAGTATCCTAGCAGTGTTGTACAACCAAATACTTGCAAACCCCACATTCAAAGTCTTCTGCTATTAAAGAACTCAGCAACAGAAAACACTTTGGTAGGCTTTGATATACACACTTTGATATACACGTGTATTTAACTTCCAAGGAACGGCTGTATTAAAAACAAGAGGAAAGGTATGACCATGAATATCATCAAAGAGATCTAAATAGGCCTAAATTTACACCCAAAACAGGCTCAAAGCAGCTCCACCACACCCCAAGTTATTTACAGTGATGATATCATGTGTTCTGAAATAGTTAGTTAGACATCAGCAAGGCAACCACAAGTTTCCAAATTCAGAATTAACAGATGCCACCCTCTAGAATCTCTGTAGCACCTCATAAAAGATGCCCAGCCTTAAAAAAGACTGTTCTAACCAGAAATATTTTTCATTTATAGCCTTTTCAATACCCATGCTGATCTTATTCTCTTGGGAATGCTTCAAAACAATCAAATTAAGCTAAGTGCTTAAGAAGAAATAGAATAAAAGATCATAAAAGAAGGTTATCTATTTTTTCCCTAAATTTAATTCAAAAAGTAAAAAGGAAGAAGTTTAAGGCTATCTCACCCCAGCAATTGCCTGTGCAAGCAGTGTCTTTCCACATCCTGGTGGTCCATGTAAAAGAAAACCACGAGGTGGGATCACACCTAAGTGGTTATAGACTTCAGGATGACGGACATGAATGAGCATCTTGCAGATTTCCTGTTAAAGACAGGATGGACATACATTTAAACTGCAGGAACTGGGAGTACAGATTACTAATATTACAGAAAGACCAAAATAAAAGTTCTGTTTGTTCATAAAATTTCAGTGACTACACCTTTGGAAAGGTTAATCGGCGGGGGGGAAATACAGAAAATGTTTCCGTTGGTACCTGCAACCACTTTCAGTTTCGTGCAGATCAGTTCCAGATTTCCTTTTTTTAAATTAATTTTCCATGCATTACTTTATTCAATACCTTCTCTGCTCCACTATTAAAATTATAACTCACCTTCAGAGTTTCATCATTGCCTCCTACATCCTCAAACCTCACTGAAGGGTGGTAAAGCTCTGGTCCCTTACTTTTAACTGTTAAGGGAGAAAAAACAAATCATATGAATTTAGGCATTGCATAATGGTAGCTGCCAAGACAGAACAGGACAGAATTCAGCGTAAACAATCAAGAATATAGTACACGATTATTTTCTGATAGCAGATATGGTACTGGAATATATGCTAGCACAACAGCAATCTTAAATTTCTTAAAACACTCAATGTCACTCAGTTGCACCTTGGAAAAAGTAACGCTCCTCTGGTCATGGATTCCAGAGTCACCCACCACCCCTCGGTTGGGAACAGCATGCCAAAAGTAACTTCTCACCTTTCTGTTTAAGCAAGATAGACTCAATTTCTTCATCGACATCTGGAAATTCTTCTTTTTTTCTTTTTGCTCTCTTCCCCTTAGTCTTCTTTTGTTCACTCTCCAAGACAGAAAAATCTGTTGATTTCTAGGGCATTAAAAAAAAAACATACCCGAAACCTTCATAGTCATTGAATCTCTGCAAACACTTAAAATGAAAGTTATTTTAAGGCAGACCTTTAACTCTTTCTTTTTGCAGAAAATAATTCCTTTACTTAAGACTCTTTTTTTTTTTTTTCTTTCTATTAAGGATTAATTATATAAGTCCTTTTTTAAAACTAAAAATGCATAATAAATATTATATATATATATATACACACACTAAAATTACATGGACTAAAAACAATACATACTGTATGGCAATCTATTCTATACCTTAAAAAAATGTATTAACATATTTACTCCACTGGAAGCAATATTAATTACTAGTAAATCATGAAAGCTGTAAATTTGTGTTATGCAGTGGTGACACAATTAAGTGAATGTGAGAAAAGGACCAACTTGGGGCAGGGAGGAAGGGGGCAGGGCGGAGGGTGAAGAGTGGAAGGGAGGATTGTCAGTAACTTATCTTTTATTTTAAAATACAGCATCGTGGACAATTTATAATTTGGCATCTTCATTCTATTCACTTCCCTGTATAAGGGGATGCAGTACTACCAGGATAGAGGAACTTCTTGTGAAACCTGCCTATTCAGTCAGCATTTTCTGTAATAGGAAGGTAGCAGTAAGTACAGTTCCTTCATATAAAAAAGAGCATAAAAAAAGACAAAAAGCCAGCACTATAAAGGTGATCTCCCACACATGAATGGAAAGTTTTCAATAGCCAAACAAAGCTTTTCTTTTTTTTTAATAAGATAAAGTGGAAAAAAAAAATCCAGGCAAGCAATATGTTTTGGGTGAGAGGTAACATCTGTTTCAACTGCTCTATAACTCAATGTTATTTCCAAGCCCTTCATAACTTCCATAACCCTGGTCAGTCTAAAGAACTTCTGCTTTCCCCATGCTAACTAAGACATAACTGTAAAATTACATCTGGCAGGGGATAAAAATGAGATAAGTCCTGTTTTCTTCAGTAACTAAGCTGAAAGTAAATATTCTACTATGCTTGAGCCAATCTCTTCTTTCAGTATTCTTAGTAATTTTAAAAGAGCATGAATGTTTGTAATAGCAGCACATTTAAAAATCCAGAACGACAGACACAATCCTATTAGTCTTAATATCATCCTTCAAAAGCCTGACAATTTAGGTAAGAAATTATATACATACTTGCCACCTAAATCATATTTGGCCTGAAAAACTCATTACCTTAGAAATCAGTTTCTTCTCGTCTCCCTCTCCATCCTCAGAAAGGTCAGTGAAGAAGTCTTTTCTAGATGGAGTTTTGTCGATGAACCAACCACCTTCAGAGATCCTTGTTTCAACTCCAGTCACTGGTGCCAGAGTGCTTGTACGAGGGACTGTTGCTTGCGCAGGAGGCGGGGTTTCCAATGATTGATTTTTTGGAGTGGTCAGAACAGAATCAGGATTTCCCTTCTTGTATAAAGTCAGCAGGGAGCTGTTCATGTGATTTGTAGACTGCAAATTCGTTATTAATACATATATATCAAAATAAATAAATCAAAAAACAGTGAAATACACAGGTTATAATTTGAATTATTTATATCAACAGAATAACACAGAGCAAAAAGTACAAATGAAAATAATTTCATAAATATCAGTTAGCATTATCCTCATTGGAGAAAGTAATGATGTATCCTCCAACCCTCTGCATGTATCCTCTGCAAATCAAATGACTGTATGTAAAAGAGCATCTGAGAGTTGAAGAGGCAACAGCCTCTGCAATTTACCCTTAAATGACCTCTGCCGTTGTCAGTTCCTTCAATCACTTCATTTGATAGTCAATCTTCTGGGCCTCCAGAGCACTTTCTCAAAAGTGATTACCACCAAAGATTTTTTCTGTTTGTTTTTTTGTTTGTTTGTTTGTTTTTCCCCTTCAGAAAATAGCCTCTAAAGCTTTAGCTCTAAAGATTTTTGGTTGTAATTGCAGCTTCATCCTATTTCTCATCTCCACTCCAAGGGTATTGGGATTTCACAACATATTACAATATATGTGTGTGTATATACATATATATATATATATGTATATACACACACACACATATATATAAATATATATATACAAACACACACACACACACACACACACACACACAAACACAATAAAAAACAACTTACTAGATCTTCTGGGTAATCATCATCATCAGAGTCATCTGTGCCACTTCCTGCAGTCCTTTACAAAGAAGAAAGACAAATTACTCTTTTAATGCATCAGAGCAGCACACAAGTACAATACCCAGAAAAAGAACAATTTCCCAAAATGAGAGCCACAATACATGGTTTAAGACTGAAAAACAACTCCTGACTGCTATGCTCTAAATTTGCCACCATGCAGAATTAAAGAAAAATGCATTACGTCCCAAGGCTGTGAGAAGTTGGATCAGTTTAGCAACCTGGCTGGCCCACAAAAAAAGTGATGCGAGAACCACAGTCTGAATCTGCTCACAAAGAGACCACAGAGTCACCAGTGCTGGCACTGGGGGAGTTGTAACAAACCACTGCCGGCCTGGACTAGCCCTTCTGATCACAACATTCTCTTAAATTCCCCATAGGACCCTCATCTCTATCGCAGGTTAGAAAGCAGAATGGTCCAGGAGACTACACACAGGACTAGGAGTTAGGAAATCTTAACTCCAGTCTCACACCCAGTGGTGATCTACTCTGAATACCCTGTTGTTGTAGTCATATCTCTTAGATTTGGATAATACATATCAGAAGGATCAAGAACAAAGCCAAACAAAGGAAACAAATCATTTGCCTATGTAGAAAACTACAGGAAGCACCATCAGGATACCCACTAATTCACAGCCATGTCTTTACCACAAGAGAGAAATTATGATCAACTCTCCTGCATGTACTTGTCTTGAGCAAGAAAATGTGCTTTATTGACTATAGGTAAGTCCTGATAAAGACAGGTCTATGGGAAATCAAGAATCTATCATGAAACTACCAAAACATAAATAAAGAAAACGTTAAATAAATCTTAAATGTTCACAGAATTACTAAAGTCATCTTCCAGTAAAAATTCCTCTTGCTTACTCGTTTTTCTCTTGTCCTTGTCTTGCTCTTTTTGCCACATGTTCAGCTTCTAAAGCTGCTAGATCTTCACGTCCTTTTTCATTACTGATTATTCCAAACACTGAAGAAAAAATTTCAAACATATAATTACAAAATGGCAAAAGTACAATCAAAGAAATTGCTAGTGCTTATCATCATAGACATAATACTAACAAAGCTACCTTTTTCAACTTGTATTCTGAAAGCATTTCTTTTTCTTCGTCCATATTCTGCACTGAAAAACAAAATAACAGATTACACCAATAGCTTTTCCCCCCCAATACATGGTCATTCTCACTGAAGAAATACATTCGAAGTTGATACACAAGTTTTTACACAAGTTCTTATCAAGAATCAACTATGCCAATACATGACTATTCTTTTCTTAAGCCTGGAATAGCTCAAACAGCAATACATAACTCTAAATTTCTGGGATGAAACAAAAATGGTAAACTACAGTGGTCTCTAAACAGGTATTTGGTAGAAATTATCAAGGCTCTCTTTAACTGTACGCATAGCCCACTGGATTTTATTTCACAACAACGCTACTGTTTTTCATATTTTCATTCACACAAGAACATACAGACACAGGACTAGAAAGATCAGTCCAACCAGGTCTAACTGTGACAAATAACAATAACTCAATGTGAGAAAATCTTATCAAAAACATCCTTAACCGCAAACAGCAATCATCAACCTTTTACTTTCACTCACTGAGGGAATATTTACTTATTTACAGTAATGGAGACAGAAAAAAAACAGACACTTTCATCACTAGTAAAGAACCACAAAAATCCTGATAAGGACTTTAGTGCCTCATAAGGATTAATAAAACGCAAGAAAATAGACCACGAATCCTTCACTTTTTCCAATTATCCAATTGATACACAACCTTTCTCCCTACCCAAAGAAGCATAAAAACACAGCAATTAGCAGGACTGACTATCCCGCTGAGCAACTGAGCAAGACAATTCAGTGTCTTACTGAATCCTGTGTCTCCACTATTTGTCTGAATTGAACTGTTATTTTCTCTAATATTTTAAGCTTTCCGGAATAAGGATCAGCATGCCATAATGCATCCATAGATGTTTAATTAAAAATATGTAGTCAGCAAGTAAACCTTGCAATGACAACGCAATAATAAATATTACTGGATAGGTCAACAAAGAAAAACATCGAAGTGGAAAAGACCTTCCTGTCTTAATGACAGCAGTTGGCTATAAATATTTAAAAAAAAAAAAAATCAAATCTTGGTAATATTCCACTGTAAAATAACAAAACAATGTATATAACTTCTTTATTTTAATGTAGCATATAAGGATATAAGCCTTTGCTCACCTGTAGGTTTTCTGTAAATCTGATGCTAAAATCCCAATGTCTACGTATTGGCCGCATTTACCACTTGTTAGGTACTGAAACAAAGAAATTTAAGATCCAAATATGATCTCTGTCAATTGCTTCACCAGGACCCTAGAAGACCCCTGTTCCAAATACTAATTATCAAATAATAAAACGAAAAAGAGACGAAAAATATTAAAAATCAGACACAGCTTTAAACTGCTGGGGAGCACAGTATCCAGGGGCAGCTATTGGCCTGCAGACAAAGATGCCACACAGTCCAGCACACTCTCTTTTAATCACAGTGGTTAAGACATGGCTACAGTGATGCCGTAAATGAAAGATGAGCACATTCCTTCAATCGGCCACTCAAACTTCACTTTTTCACTACTCTTTCCATGCAGAAATTCTTCCTAGTATGTAAACTGAACATCCTCTAGTGCAACTTGAGGTTGTTTCCTCTTGTCCTATAATTACTTAGTTAGTTGTCTTGTAGTTATTCTGGAGAAGAGCACTATGACCTCCTTTCAAGCAGTTGTAGAGAGCAATAAGGTCTCCCCAGGGCCTCTTCTCCAGACTGAATAACCCCAGCTCCCTCAGCTGCTCCTCCTAAGGTCTGTGCTCCAGCCCCTTTGCCAGCTTTGCTGCCCTTCTTTGGACTCACTCCAGCACCTCAGTGTCCTTCTTGTAGTAAGGAGCCCGAAACTGAACACAGTATACGAGGTGCAGCCTCAGCAGTGCCGAATACAGGAGGACAATCACTTCCCTGGTCCTGATGGCTACGCAGTTCCTGATACCAGCCAGGAGGCCGCTGACCTTCTTGCCCACCTGGGCCCACTGCTGGTTTCCAAATGTAAATAATACCAGTCTGCCTACATATACACAGAGGGTATTGCCCTTAGGGAGCTTCGAACCAGGGGGGGAGGTTTGAACTGCGGGGGTCTGCCGCTGGGGAGGGCAAAGGCTCGGAAGGATCCGGCGGCCGTTGAAGCCGTTGCAGCGGGGGGCGTCGCGGCCCAACGGTCGCCGGGAGACGCGGTACCTGCTTCACGCGCTGCTTCAGCCGCAGGTCCA
>VZSV01000278.1:425432-443214 GCA_013398735.1 Nothocercus julius
CGGCGGGAGCGGCCGGCGCGACGTGAAGGGCAACGGTGGCTTCTTCCCTCGGGGGAGACCTCGTTAGGCTTGGGGGCGGAGGGAGGAATGCTTGGAAGTGCGTGTCACGTCCCCAAAAGCTCCGCAGGGCTAAAACTTCTGTGTGTTTTTATGTTCATCCGGGGATGGGGGAAGCCAAAACAATATTTGTTAAAATTAAAAGGCTTTGTGTATTCTAAGAAAAGAACATATTTCATGCTTTTTCATTTCCCTGGAGAAGGGATTGTTTGTGAGTTTTCATGGATGTAACGTGATGGTGGTAATATCAAGCCTTTTTTTGAAAATAATTTCTATTTAAATCTCTTGCTATTTCATTTATTGAAAGTACATTTGACAGCAATGTTACCCTCTCGTTTCCTAGTAGAACATGCGATAATTGAATATTGCACTAAGCCTAAAATGGGTAGATCCACTTATTAAATCCATTCTGGCTGGATTTATTGTGAGGAATTTTGAGGACAAGTGCATTGTCTTTTTCTTCGCTTCAGGTTATCTTTTAAGTACCGTATTAATGATTCTGGTAGTAAAAATGCTAGTTTTTCTCCCTGGTCTATGTTTAGTCTTCAGCTGAACTTTAGCACTTGTGCAACAGTTGCTGTTGGGAGAAAAAAAAGCTATCATAAAATAATTTGGTTTAATAATAAGATATAGCCCAACCTTCTACCTAAAGTAGAATTATGTGTTGTTATAATTAATTCCTGGAGAACCAAACAGAAAATCTGCCCTGAGAGTAGAGAATTCTAAGTAAGTTCTTTCTGATCAAGATTTCCCAATTTATTGGATAAAAACAAGGTTTTGGGTATTCCTGAGTTCCCATATAAGTTTTCCTTATCTTAGACTTCAGATAATTACATTGTCGGATCTGGAATGTGACTACATTAATGCCAGATCTTGTTGCTCGAAACTCAATAAAGTAAATACTTCTTCTTTGCATTTAATATGGCTTAAAATAATAATAATAATAAAAAAAAAGAAATAGAAAGCAATCCTGCATCACAAATAATGGGGTATAATATGTACCTGAAGAGTTGAGGTTGGCAGTATTTTTCCCAGGTATTCACCCATGATGTGGGTCCACGTGCCTTTTCCATGTTCCACGGTGGTCTTTTAGCAAGTTAGTTACAAAAGACACTTCCTTGCTCTTACGTGTGGCTGTCTGTGACGGGGAAAAGTACTATTTTAACTAAGTCTCCATAAAGCTGATGTCATTCTGTCTGGTGGTTCACTTTGAGAACTATTTTCTCTCCTAATGGAAGTGAAATCACTACAAGGTACTCTTAAATCAAACATATGCAATGATCAGGGGCTGACCCAGTTTAGCTATGCCAGTTTCCATACCGATCAATTTTCTGTTCCCAGCCTGAGGGGGTTTATATGCCCTTTATCTGTGCAGATTTCTGTTACCTACTTCTCTGTTCTTAAATCTAGCGTTCTCTGCAGTAATTTTGAATGAGCACTGTATTGCTTTCTTAAATGACTTGCTTAAATATTTGCCAAATATAGTTGTGCGTAAGCAGCTGCTGTGCTTCTCTTTATAAAATTGGTATATTAAAATTCAATAAACTACCTCTGTTGTAGTATGTTAGGGCCAGATTTTGGGCTTATTCTTGTGGAATCTGGCTGTATGCTTCTCTGTGAATATTCTATCTTTTCTTACTTTGATGTGAATAGAATGGGACAGTAGCTGCATATGGATTTTTTTTTTTCCAGAAAAGAAATTACATTTGTGGATATAACTGTTCTTTGCTTTTCTTTTCTTTTTACAGTGGGTGGTCCCTGAGTTGGTTGGCCATGCTATTGTAACAGTATTAATGCTTATTTCATTGCACTGGTTCATCTTTCTCCTTAATTTGCCAGTAGCAACATGGAATATATATAGGTAAGTGCAAAGAATTTTGTATTCTTTTCATCCACTATTACTAGGTAAGCTTCAAGGGCAGAGATAAACAATATAATGAGATATTTCAGTTGTATTCTCGAGCTGCTAACAGTCTTCATGGATGTAACCAACATTTAACTCTCCCATTTTTTCAATTAAAATCACAAGAAACCCACGAGAACTCAGGATCTGAATCTTCTGGGGTTTCCTTGCATTCTCCCTAATGCTCAAAACCCTTGATTTGTGAATCATTCACAGGTTTGTAGGAAGTAGCAGCATGTTAACTGGGGTTATAAAGTACTACTGCAAAACCTGTTGCTAAGAGTTTTTACCAAGCATCATGAAGACACTGGCATAAAGGTACTTAGAGCAGCGTAGTTGATGGTTGTAAAACTAGTGTCAGATTGGGGTGTTTGGCACGCGTAGACACACACTGTGCACTCATAGGTTTGTGCTCCTGTTTTCCTCCCTCACTTGCATTGCTTGAAGTTTTTGGTCCCCCATTTTGCCTCTTTGTATTTTAAAAGTTTTCATGTCTTTTTAATGCTAGACAACTTTTGCTGCTACTGTTGTAAACTGTCTTTGTGCACTGGGCTCCCTACCACTTTAAAATAATATGCTGAGTATGGGTTTGAAGGTCGTAGTGGGGAGACAGTCAGCTCAAAAATGTTCATATATTTTTCTATTGTTTAGAAATATTAGCGTCCTAGGCCAGAAACCTATCAGCTTTACGTCCCTTGATATACAGAAAATTGAACCATGCAGATGAACCCTGCAGAAGTCTGCAACAGTGAAAGTGAATGTGGGTTTTTGGGTAGCTAACCACTAAGCACCACAGCACAGGAAGTTTAAAAGACCAAGTGTTTTAAGATTTAGCTATAAAGAGATGACTGTACTTCTAATTTCAGTGACCCTACCATGGCTAACTGCTGAGGTGGGGTGAGTTGTTAATCAAAAGAAGAGCTTTCCTAGCTCTTATTAAGGACAGGTAGAAAAGCCTTTACTGATATTTCAGGTTTTTTTTGGAAAATATCATGCATTTATCATTCTTGTTTTCTACAAAACTGCTATTAAAGCCTTCAAATACTTTTCAGCTGGAGTACCATGAGAGAGCATTAATTCGTGTGCTTCATAGGTGAGCATTGCCTAAATACACAGAAATACTTCCAATTGCGTGGCCTTTTCCATGCAACTGTTATTAATTGTTGCCTAGAAAAATGCTGTTCATTTTGGTACATCTTGGCAAATACAGAATTAGCATGCAGCTTTTCTTTTTGGTTAGATTGTGTCTACAGAGACACTGTAAAGAGAATACACTTTCCTTAAAGTTTTCATCCTAGTTTCCTGGTTGCTGCTTCCTTCTGCTCAATTATGTTAGCATTTAAAATAGCCAGTTGCTTTCTCTACTCCAGTTGATCAGAAAGAAGTTTAAAGGATAGTGCAATGCTTTTCTTGCCAAGCTTCAGGCATTAACCCCTGAATGCTGTTTTGAATCGACAACTCCCATTTTATACTGTTTCAGTTGTTTATGGTTATTGTTATTGGGGATATTTGAAATATCCCTAATCATATTTTGTTTTCTCAATTTTAGATGTGCAATGTATATAATAAATACGATAATGTGATACCTGGCCTGTTTTGGCACAAGAGGTAAAAATTTTAAGCCGTGTTGCTGATCCAGCTTGCCTTCAGGGGCAAAGAATTCCACATGTTAATAGCTTGAGGGGAAGATAAAAGTCTGCAAAAGGGTGTGTTGTTTTGCATTAAAAAGGAAACTAGATTTTTTGGAATAAAACTCAGATTTAATCCCAGATAGCTAATGGACAAAAAGTAAGGTCTTCTGTGAGGTAGTCATCTGGAAAATACCAAAGAGGTGTCAATGAGTAAAGTAGGATTAAGCATTAACATATGGAGTGTTATCTTGAGATGAATGTGTTTGAAACTTCTTCATATGTTGTGGTATTTCAGGAACTGATTTCTG
Source organism: Nothocercus julius (assembly GCA_013398735.1). Taxonomy (NCBI): domain Eukaryota; kingdom Metazoa; phylum Chordata; class Aves; order Tinamiformes; family Tinamidae; genus Nothocercus; species Nothocercus julius. The sequence continues at coordinate 429,332 of VZSV01000278.1, forward strand.
GGGTAAATGGTGTTGCTTTTCTTTCTTTCATAGGGACATTTAAAAAAAAATACATGCACAATGCGCTTAACTTTTTTTTTGACTCCTGTTCCTACTAGAAACCCTTCCTGTTTCATGTTCCCTTTCTTCCCCTCCTATCTGTAGTAAGGAGAATGTTGTAAGAGATGGGTGAATGAGATAGGTTTAGAGAACAAGTGATGCCACTCCTCAAGTATGTAAATAAAATAAAAAAGCATTTTGTTCTTTTGCTCCAAGTATAAGAGCAGGAGTTATTCTTGTGTGGAAAGAGCATTATTGCAGGAAGGTAAAACCTTTAGGATATTCAAGTAGAATAATAATACTGTTCTAGACTGAGCTCAGATGGAGAACTGAAGCTGTTCTCTTCACTGGAGAACTTAAAGTGCTCACATCTCTTTGGAGAAATGAGCATGTCAAGCAAGCATGCTGCTTGCCGTATTTTCAAAGTATATAAACATTTGTTTGGCTGGGCTTTTTCTTCCTTTTGCTTGTGTATTTGTTCCCACTCAACATCTGGTTTTCTGTGCATTCAGAAAGTGAAAGAAAACTACTACTCTTCTGCTTTTGTCATCTATAAACAAGCTCATCACCTTTGCTAAGTAATACAGGATAGTTGTGACAAAGATGGGAATACAGATATTTTGCCCTGCCTTTAGCAAGCCTGTTGGACCACTAGAGTTTGTGATTATCTAGAACTTGTTTTCTTTTGGATAAGAACAAAATTTTCACTGTCCCTTTCATCCAGTGCATCTTGCTAGTGTGGGTGGAGAGTTCCTCCAACGACACAGAGTGACTGAAAGCAGTAATCAAACTGCTCTGGAATTCACTATTACTCAGAATATTTTCCATTTATACAAAGGAGGCTGGGCTAATGCTTTTAATGTCTCCTGTCCTCTGATATTTTTGTTTGTTTGTAAATGGCAGTGGCAGAGATTCATGTAATATCTGAGACCGGCCTAGAAGAAGTGAAAAATAGCTGGGTTTTATATTGAATTGTAAACCATGCAGTAAAAAAAATCCCTTCTCAGCCAACTCTTTCCCACCCCCTGCCCTTCATGTTTATACTCACTACTGTTTTGATAGCTGCACTTCTGTTTTTTCTTAAACTTCCAGGTTTATTATGGTGCCTAGCGGAAACATGGGGGTATTTGATCCCACAGAGATCCATAACCGAGGACAACTGAAATCGCACATGAAGGAAGCCATGATCAAACTTGGCTTTCATCTGCTCTGTTTCTTCATGTACCTTTACAGGTTAGTCTCACAAATTGCTGCCAGGTAACAAAGGAATTGTCTGCCATCTATTTTTATCCTTCTAGTATAATTGCTGATATTCATAAGCATTTTCTTGCCTTTGCTAAGCCTCAGTAATATATTTTGACACTCATCTGAAGTTTCATTTTATGCTCTTATTCTTTCTGATCTAACTTTGCTTGGAAACTGATTACTTCCTAGTCTCAAAAACACTATTAGCAGTGTATAAAGAGTTGCATGATTTCAGCACCTAAAATAAGGGACCTGTTTAGAAGGGGAATGATCTTGAGGTAAAGTGTATCTTGTAAGTTCTGTTGGAGAAAATGAAGTTGATCTGGCTAAGATGCAACCTGCCGAGTCCTGTGATGGGGTCACTTACTCAAAGATGAAAGACCAGTGTATTGCAATGTTACAATCTGCAATCTGTGTTTTCATAAATGAAACACTTTGCATGGTGGCCTTGACTTTCTAATAGATTCAAGTGCAGTTCTCTCCTGAAAAACAGCAGCAGGTCCTACTTGCACATGGTTCAGTAATACTCTGGTCTCATGTTTTCTGTTTTATCACAGTATGATTCTGGCTTTGATAAATGATTGAGAAGTTGAACGGTTAGCTGTTAAATTGGGTCATCACTCCAGTGACTGGTGGTGGAGCCACAGACACCTTCTGAACATACCTAGACCAATGTCATCATGCAGTATATTTTTCCTCTTTGAACAAGAAATATTTTTCTGTATTTTTAACATAAAATATTTTCAAAAGACATTGGATTTGTGTAGCAGTTGTTTTTTGTTCCTTTTACAACAACCTCCACAGTGGTTGCTGCTGCTTCTGTAAGGTGAAATTCTTGTTTACCACATTGGTCCTCTACGAAGGAGAGGATGGGAGGAAAACCCATTTCCGAGAGCTTGGGGTGGCAGTAGTGGCAGTTCTGGAAGAAACTGAAGTGCAGTTCTGATGTCATCTTCTTTCTGAAGGGTCTCACAATGGGCCTCTGGCTGTCAGGATTAGTGTGTAGTTTGAAGGAACATTTGGACTATCTGAATGCTAATGCAGCTTGCATCTTTACATGTCCATGTTTTTCCAATTTAAAAAGTAATAGAAAAAAAGTTGGGCTTTTCTCCCATCTGCCCCAGTCACTCTAGATGAAGTCTCATGTTTGGATGGAATAAGGTTCCTATCATAAAAGTGATGCCTGTGTGCAACACGGAAATGAAGCAGCACAAGAAAAACTTGATTTTTCCTTCCACTGCTGTTTTATCATTGAAACACATCATAGATCTACCTTACAAAGTAAATACCATATCACACTAGGGCTTGGAGTCCATAATAGAGCAAGATCATTCAGTCTCTTGTCTGTGAAGCAGTTCCCTTATCCAAGAAGGTGAATCAACCCAGGGCGGATACTGGGGTAGAGCATAGCCCAGTTAGTCCCACAATTCCAACATGATTCTGCTTCAAAGACACCACAAAACTAAATTCTTGTTGTCCATGCATCAGCAATAAACCTGAGTCTGTGCTCTGTCTGTCCAACACCTGTTTTTAAGTCTTAGCTATGTTTACATAAGAACCTGTAGATTCCTTTTTGAAACAATCCTGCCTCATGAAACACTTCAGAAATACTGCCCCGTAGTTACATATTTAAACTTCTAAGCTTTTCTTTCATATGAATTTGTAACTCTTCAGCTGTAGCTAGAAGATTGTACAGGTTTTAGTGTTATTTATGTGCAACAAATTGGTTTTGTGTCCAGCAGTGAAGAGATGTAGAACACTAGAGCTTTACTTTTCTAGCTTTCTCACATTTAACATTTATTCTAGGATAATTTTATCCTTTAATTTATGATGGATGGATTCTAATTGTAGCTCTTCTAAAGATGAAAAAGTGCTGAAAATATGCTCAATAAGAAATAACTAGCTGCTTGACAGGGCACCCAACCAAAATCCACAAAGTACAGCCTTGTAAAGGCTGAACCCCGAACAGGAGGAGAGGATGCGAAGAGGAGAGAGCAAACAAAATTTAAAAACAGGAATGTCTGTAACTGTCAGAGTAGTTTACAGATTAGGGGATTAGTATTTTAGTTGTGCATGAAGACAGCTGTACTTACTTGACCCTTGTGAAAAAATGGGTGCTACACATATATTGTTTTTTATCCCTTGGAAGAAAGAGTTAAGTCACTTAGCCCCTTAAGTCCTGCACCTGCAGTGCCAACAAGAAATAAACTTCATTAAACAAAATTGCACCATGGGAAATATGATCATCATCATGATCATATTAGAATGTTTAGAATAGACCTAAAGTTTTATATCTTATTTAAAAGAGGCAATTTTGAGATGAGAGCCTTGCTAATAGTGTATCCTAAACATTTTCCTTGTCTTCACTTCCTTGTCTAGCTGCTAACTCTCCAGAGCTACGCTGTTAGGATTAGACAGGACCAACACGGCATTCTCTATCGGAGTTGTAAGATGCATCATTCCTTGGGATAAGTCTTCCATTCCCCTTCCCAGAGAAGGAAAGCTGGACAGGGAAGAGTAAGGAGAAAGAGCACCATACTAATAAATAAATAAAGGTTTTAAGTCCCATCTTTGACCTAGAGGAATGCTAGTGTGGATTCTTTACTACTTGCTTAAGGATGTACTTCTGACCACACTAAAATCAACAAAAAGTACAGAGTATCTGTCAATATTAAACAAACTATACTTAGGTATGATTGTAAACTTCCCACATCCACTTTTTTTGAGGGAAATACAGTCTCTGCTCATTATCTACCAGCTTATTATAGGAGTTGCAAACTCCTCAGTCGCAGGCTCCAAAGGTCACAATTGTGTAGAGTAATTACCAGGGTACTTTTGAAGCCTTCATTGCACACAGGTCATTTCTGGGCTTAACAGCAATCCTTATACAACTCAGTCAGCAATGCTCTAATTTGCTAAAAATGTAGAAGAAAACAACAAAAAAAACACAGCCTTCTGGCACTCCATCAGAGAGAACAGGCTAGTTTATATCCAGGCTCGCTCTAGGCAACTCAAAAAGAACAACAAACTTTAGGTGAATCCCAATAAAATTTTGGCTAACTTTATCGCTAGGAATCAGTGTGACTGAGACCAAAAGCACAGCCTGGATCCTGGTCATGGCCTAGGATGTATTTCCCTTTGGAGCCAAGGTATCCAAGCACAGCTTGACAACAGGGCTGTTACTTTATCCATCCTTCAGATGATTACCTATGACTTATAGAACATGCTTAACGCATAGAAATAAATCTGAAGCTGACCTAGAGGGATTCTGACTTTTGTATGAGATGATAAAGCTGGTTTTTCTTCACCTACCATCTACAGCCTCCGTACATGTAGTTTTCAGCTGGGGGAGGATGTAATTAGAACACGCAAGCACATTGTCCCTCCATAGCAGTACAGGCCTTTCAAAGGGAGGACAAACAGGGACTGCCATCCTTCAGTGGTGCATGTATCCCCTGAACACCTGCAACACATGCAAAATAGCAGGGCACACATAAAGAAGCACAGAAAGCATAAGGAAAGACTTCAAGTGACAGAGCAAAACAGAAAACACCACTCTGGAGATGTGCCCTGGCTCCGGCAGAGCTTGGGTTTAAGCTAATTATGGAATACTTAACCCTGAATCCCGTTCTTTATGTCATCTTTCTGTATGACGTGAAGGGCTCCTCTTGGTTCCAAAAGCCGAGCTGTAAGTCAAAAACCGTGCAAGAAGTTTGAGAAATATTACATGAAGGTGACTTCAATGAATAAAGAGTAACAAAAATACAGACCACAACTCTCTCTAAATCCTATATATACACACACAGTGAAGTTTCAGTTTAGGAGATCATATACCTGTTTCACGTTTCTCTACTCCCTCCAGTAAGAGGCAGACTCAGTATGGTAGATGAAGAGTGGTAACCCTTTCCAGAGGCTTCCTTCATCTGCTGTGTAAGTGGTTTATGGCTGAATTAGCTCTGCAGCCTAACAGCCTTGAGCAGAATCCTGGCATTCGAGGGAAGCAGCCTGCACGGATGTCTGCCAAGGGATGACAGGGGCCCGTTCTGTTGGCAGCTGGGTTGGAGACTCAGCTACACAAGCACCACCTCAGCTGTACAGAAGGGCACAAGGTGAAGGGGGAAGCTACTAAAGAACTGGTCTATTGAATAATAAGGGTAATAAGGGTTTAATCTGAAGAGGAGAAAAAAAAAAAAAAAAAAAAGGCAGCTACAAAAGGAGCAAATTTGGATGCAGCTTTATGTTAAATGCAGTCTTAGCTAAAGCTGAGTAAAGATGCCTAAGGCATAGGTATACACAATGCAGAGTTTGGGATGGAAAGACAAGGTTCTGCTTAAGGTACATGGAGGGGAGGCTGAAGATGGCAGGCTTGGGTGGAAGGGATGAAGGGAACTAATGGAGCTTCAAGAACTGCCAGGCACCAAGCCCAGCTCCATCGGCCCGAGGTGGCCACCACGCACTTCCCCAAGCTCCAGTTACTAGCATCTGGCAAAAGAAGCATGAGCAAGAAATGGCAGTACTCAGGAGTACCTTCTTAACATGGAAAAACAACACTTTGTTTAAAAACAAAAAAGCCACAAACTTCTCACTTGGAACAACCTGTATTTAAGCAAGCTAAAGGGCACCTCGGTGAGCATCCAGCACAAGGCTTATGCTGAGCCTCAAAGGAGCAGACACTCAGCAGCTTCAGCAAGCACAGAACAAGGCACAAGTAAGTGCAGTGCCAAGCAAGTGAAGTGCCCAACGAGAACAAGCCCTGGCCTTGGTTAGAGCCAAATGGCAGAAACAAGAACAGGAAAAGTCTTGGCACAGCTTTCCCAGTACATTTTTCATCAGCTAAAGTGCCAAGCAATTCTTCCCAGTGAGGGAATTAAATACTACTGCTATGGAAGAAATTTGTAATTATCAAGAAATGAACATAGTGATCGTCATGGGTGAAACTTAGGAAACTAAAAACTATTCATTCCAGTTATTCATTCTGTTTATTGAATTGAAAGAAAGGGAATACAAACATTTCTGTTAAGTGCTGTGCACCAACATGGAAAAGAGTGTATTTTTTTAAAAATCCTAATAAAAACAAATCAGAAGTTAATGTAGTTCCAATTGAACAAGTTTAAGATATGTTTAAAATACTACACATTTATAAAATAAAAAAGTTAAAACGGTGTTCTGTAAATAATTAGTAAAACAAGTGAAAATAAATACGAGACCCAAAGTTCTTATGTTTTTAATGTAATATAGCAAAGAAATTTTTAACTACTTAATATAATCCGAGGAGAGTAACAAAAATCCAGAAAGTTTAAGAACGCAATCCTTTGAAACATTTAATATCAGTCCATAGCAAATAGTCATTACATACCAAAAGCTCTAAGTGTTAACTAGTTCCACCACAACTCCATATAAATCTTGACAATTTAGAAATCTTGAGATCAACAATAAAGTTATTTTCTTGATCTCTACAGCTTGGTTTGTAAGTACATACATGCTTTGAGGATCCATTTTGTCCCATATGTTTTCAAGGAGCCAATGACTTTTTCCATCTGTGCCTAAAAATGTTAAGATTCAAATCTAGCACATTACCCTAACAATGAAAAACTGTTTAAGAAAAAGATGGGGCACAATGAATTTCCAATTTATAAAAATATACTGATATTAACCAAAAGCTTCAGGTCAAAGGACACTTCACATACACACGACTTAAAGTATGCAAGAAAACATGACAAGTACCTCGAATGTTTGGTTCTATGTCTGTTTGAGACACACACGCGCGCGCACACATACACACACTCGCACCAGATGGAAGGAACACTCTCACGGACGTTTTGACTCCAGATAACCTGGATTATTAGACAAAAACTTGTCTACAGTTTATTTCAACACCTAGAGGCAGCTACTGCAGCAGTAGTTCAAAACTGCACACTTCAATTAAGTCCACCCTGTTTAAAAAAGTGTCAGCGTTAATGAGATTACTTTTCCCCTCAACACCATCATTAAAAGTAGCAGTTCTCAAAATTAAGTATGGCAGCTGAAAATGGACTCAAGCCAATGTGGAAAAGAGGAGGAGAAGGAGGTTAAAAAATAAAATTGTTTTACCCAGTTATGGGTTGAATGTCCCCCTTAAGAGTTATTTAAAAAAAAAAAAAATGTATTTGGGAGCTAAAGATATGGACAGGCTATTGAAAGTGCATTTTTTTTTTTCTCCTCCTCCTCAAGTTACAGTAGTTTGTCTGGTGGCCACTAAATCCTGCTTTTTATATTAATTCCTCAACCATCCTCCCCATTTGGGTTGACTACAGCTCCCCTCAAATTAGGGCTAAATATAAGCATTCTGGTTTCCATGAGGAAGCATCTTACTAAGGAAGCCTTCAAACTTGATTTTGGGTGGCAGCATCATTTCTCAGCATAAGGAGATCCAACTAGGCACGAGTTCCCAAGAGCAAACTTGAGTTTCATTAAATATTACCTGCTTGCAACTGAGTTGAGAAGTAACTGGCAAGACATGGATAGGTTTCTAGCTTGCATCTTTGCTCTAATCCTAGGAAGAAGTTGATTTTTAAGTTGAAGAACTTCAGAATAGACAGAGGGAATTTGAAACAAGTGTCCTCTGTGCCTCCCTCACCGCCCGCCACCCGCCCCGGGCAGATCTGGCATTGCTGCTTTTCCCTTTCATGCTCTGTTGTCCCTTGAAAGTTACTTACCTGAACAGCTAAAGAACATCCAGATAAATAAATTGCTTCAGCAAAACTTGTTAAAGATCTTTCTTGCCAACAGCCCGTAGCTACTAGCTTACCCCAAAAAAGCTCGAAGAAGTACACGCTTACAGTATTTTTCTCTCTAAAAATTGTAGTCTGTTCACTAGAAATACAGTAATTGATTGCACATGTGTACTTGTTCCAACCTCAGACTCCAGCCTATGAACATTTTTAAGCACATGGAAAGCAAAACATTGCAAATAAGCAAACTTCCGTTTTTTTTTTTCCCCCCCAATAGTCTCATTCTGGTCTGTGCACAAAAAGTATTGGTACTTTTCAGTTCACACAATGTATCTGACGTTAAAAAGAGCTCAAGTTCGTCTAATCTCACAGTTGAAATCGCTACCACCACATCTGCCATGCAGGTTCACTGTGGGACCAAGTGCTGTGGCCAAGTTCAGACTAGTCTCCCCTTCCTCTCATCCTCCACACGTCACCTGTAGGAAACCGCCACCTACACAACCTGGGAATGGGGCCACCTCTCCAAGCACGGAGCTCTCCTTTGTATTGCACCGACATGCCACAAAACTAAGCCAAAGCAGAGATGCCAGCACACGTGCTCCTCCCAAGCTCTGCTTCTGAACACCTGAAGTGTATTTCAGAGGAACATGCTGCATCCAGAAGAAAAGCCCCAGGACAGAGGGGCAGCATTTTGGCAGAAGTTTAAACTTCTGGTTACAACGCACTGCAGTGGGGAGGAGGTATCTCCTCTAGCATATCCTCCCACAGGGCTTTCACCAGGCACAGTCTCGCTTTGTTTCGTGTATGGCCATGACCTTAAAAATGCCCATTCAAGTGCATATTAGACTTTAAATCTAAGTTTGATATTTGACTCAGCCTTTACTACATGCCTGAAGTTCCCTTTCAGATCCCATGAGCATGGGGTGAGCAAATAGTGCCAGACCAGGGTATTTAAGGGACAAACCTCCCCACCCTGCGCCCCCGCCTCCCCTCAAAAAAAGAAAAAATGACTGTTTTCCTCCACTGCTTACTTTCCCTAAATGATGTTTTGATTACAGACATATTGCAGAGCAAGAGCACACAGGGATAATCACCAAAGACTCACACCCTAGCACTGCTTATGAGTTGTACCATGTTTTGGATGCATAAAACACCATTTACAATTTAGGTAGTGAATGTTTATTTCAAGCCAAAAGGGTTAGCTGCTTCCTAGAACGTGACATGAGGAAAGATGCCCGTTGCCCTCCAACACCAACATCACAGGACCAAGGCTAACCTTACACCATCAGAAATGCTGCGAACTACCAGCAAAAACAGCTTCCCTGAAAGGGAGCTAATAGGCTACAAAGCGCTCCCAGTTCTAAGTTTACAGATGTATGCCCAGTCCTGTGGGTGGGTAGTTGTTAGCGAAGAAATTCACCTTAAAATTAAGATATTTAAAATAAAAGAACTAGAGTGAAGATAACAAGTGAAGCTCTTACTTCATTTTGGAAGTACCAAGACCAAGAAGAACACATCAGATTCACAGCCAGTCTCCACGAGAACACTGGAACCCTGAATCACATCTAAGATGACTCGCAAGGCCAGAAACAACCCACCTGAAGGCTGGGATCTAGCATCTAACCTGCTGCGCTCCACTTTGCTTTTCCAGGGAAGGAAAGAAGTGACTGTTTACGTTGACCACATTCCCTTTGCTACACTTCTCTTCCCAGAACTCCGGCAAACCTTCCCCCACCCTTCTCCCACACACCGCTAACAAGGACCCTGGAGCTGTCATCTCATCTAAGGACGCAGCGCCCGCCTCTCCTTGCTATTGTTCCGGGTGACATGCCTCTCCCTGCTCCCGCTTTACCTCCCGGCGGCACCGGCACCACCTTCCACTCAGCGTGGGAAGAGGGAGCCCAACACGTGCCCCTCGCGGACGTGCATGTCACTCAGCGGCACAGGGCTGCCAGGCCATCTGCTTATTCTGACAAGAATAAATACCTAAGTTATGAATGTCTGGCTTTTTTTAAACTTGGGATATCAGTGGAACTGTTCCTAAATGAGTCAAGATGTTCACAGCACCAGCTTTCAGCAAGGTCTAGGAGAGACATTCAAATCTGTAAACTTAAAAGGATCTTCTCAAAAAGACAACTTGTACGTCTTTGTTTATCAAATAGTAAAGTTTTCCATTATAATACAAGTGCTGAATTATGATTTGGATGTTGACTATTCTTAAGAGTTAAAAGTTAACTCTTCCCTCCAGGTGTAGTCTACCTTTTACCAGCATTGTTGCTCGTATTTATGTAATTTTTATAAAAAAACAAAAAACAAAACAAACAAAAAAAACCACCTTGTCCTGTTTAAAATCTTTGTTTGGTGATGCACTCTGAAGGCTTTTGATTCTAAATAACACAGGTCTTCTGTTAAGATGAACAGTGAGTTCCTCCTTTCAGAACAGGTTTCACTGCCTATGTAAAGCTCCCTCCAACCACTGCTCTTGAAGGGGTCTTAGGACACTCTGAAAGAGCATCAGCGATACTGCATTTCACAACACTTCTTATATTGTTTTAATTCCAAATGTATACAAATGAAGTCGTTTTAATCCTATAAATAATTTATTTTTAAAAAATTGTGCTGTTAACCCCTCTGCAGGGCAACGAGCTATGTGAAAAGTACAAAACTTTTTGTCAAATGTGATATTGAGAGTGCTTTTGACATAGTTCATTGGTTGATCATCTCAATTTATATATATACTGCGCAACGGGCAAGGCTAGAATCCATGAACCAAGCTGCAAAGATCTCAAGCTAAGTAAGGCGGAGAGAGATTTGAGAAACAAGAGAAGGAAATACTTTCCTATCCAATGTATACTCTTCAGACTAAAGCACTCTTTCTATCAAGCCTTCTAAACTGTTAAATAAAGTGTTCCAAACAAGCATTTAAACTTCATTACACAGAAGAGCAACAAGAACAGTAGCCTGCCAGACAAAAAGGCAGGAGGGAAAAATATATATACTGAGTTCAATGGTTAGCCTGAATGTAGCACAGTTCTTCACAACCGATGGGGGGTAATTTCAACACGGTGTCCAACAACGTTCTAACGACGTGCTTCATCTTGACTGGTTACTATGAAGCAAGGTGGTAAATGTTTGGCCCCAACCGGGCTTCAGAAATGGTTCTTTTTCATGACGAGCATGTCTGTCCAGCTATCAATCATGTTTGTTTGCACCAAATCCCAAGCCATTTAAAATACGACTAATTAAGTTAAACTGAAGTCGTCTGCTCCAAATTCGCCATCAACTATCCATGCTACTGCATTCCTCTGAGCAAAAACAAAAATACAAGAGAAAGAAATCACATCTTCTTGAAGAACGTACCAACAGTTAAACATTTCTATTATAAGGTCATTAATACAGTACATTTACAGATGTTTTACTGAGCATGCATTAGTCAATGGAACTTATCTTTACACAGCAACTAAATCCCATGCTAAAAATAGCCTACTTTAGGCACTAGTCATTCCTTTAAAGATTAATTCAGCAGGTTAGCCGCTAGCACGTGAAAGTTACCTCTTCCAAAGAGACATACCAATAAATAACACACATTTGCACACAAGTTCCAGTGGAGCAGGCTAACTACAAAGCTGCCTGTCATCCTTCAAGACTCCTACATACAACTCCACGCAGCTAACTTTGGCTGTAGATACACGGCTATGAGAAAACCAGAGTTCCTACTGGCTTGATTTTTATGGAGTTTCCAACTGATTTTCTGGAGAAACCAGGAAAGAAAAAGCAGGCATGTAACTGGGGAAAAGAAAAGTCAGCATGCATTTGGACACTGGGACAAACAGCACTCATTTAAGCATCATCTCTCTCCTGGACATAGATGAGATATAATTGTTAGGAAACATTCTGTGCCATATCAGCTTTTAAGGTGCAAAGACCTCAGTCTCCAGACTTGGCAAATTATTTCTGCAGGCATTATAATACCATTATTCAACTGTTAAACAACATGATTTACATTATTAAAAATGTTGTATGTACTTAAAAGCGTTAGTGACAACATTTGAGCAGTCTACAGCAAAAAAAAAAAAAAAAAAAAAAAAAAAAAAAAAAAAAAAANACTACATCCACAGGAGTTTTAGTAGTGAGAACACACACACAGGGGGTTGGTTTTGTATTTTTACCTTCAATATCCTGGTTGTCTACGAAAGGCGCTGGTCCCCATATTCTAACAGTGCCATCATCGGAGGCGCTGGCCATCATGGCTGGGATCTGCGGGTTCCAGCTCACGCAGTTCACAGTGCGCGTGTGCCCCGTCAGCTCCGCGATCGGCAGCTCGCTACGCTTGTGCCAAATATAGACTTTGTGATCTACACAAAACATGCAGTTCAAGAAACTGAATGAGAGATGTCGTTCTGAACCGGCCACTTTGCCTCATCAAATCACACTTCCACACAAGCAGCTCTCAGCAGCTAAAATATCATTAATGTTGCAAATTGTATATCGCACTTCTGTGACATGCCCATCAGCACTAACAAGATTTCCCCCTCCCCCCCCCAAATTGACCAAAACAATAGGTTTTCTTGTTTTGTTTTAAATTGGCAAAGTTCTTCCAATAATAGCACATCCCTCTTGGAACCTGCAAGTCTACCAAGCTCGGCATCTGAAGAAAATCTTTTGACTCCAGTGCATGCATGGCTAGAGAAACAAACTGAGCTAGTCTAGAATTAAGCATATGGGATGATAACCTTACCAAAAAAGAAGGCTTGCAGAATTATTTTAAACAATTATATTTATGTGCATTATGAAACTATGAGTACTTAGGCATAACATCTTTGAACAACCATCTGTTGATGAGTAACACATAAGGTCACAGCTCTGTAGTTAATGAAGTTTGTTTTTGTACCAAAGATTTAAAAATATTCCAGTGAAAGTACAAATGGAGAAGCAGGGGGCAGCAACTAAGCCTAAAGCCTTGAATTTGAAGCGCTTGACAGTCTGAAAACAATTAATACATGTATGATACTTAAAGATATGAATCCCTACTTAAAGAAAGTCCAGTGAATAGCCCTACATGTTTTGTGATAAGAAGCTTTTAATTATTTCTACTGACATATGAGAACAGTGAACCAGTCAAACATTTCAACGTAATTTTTAAGTGTTACTGCTCTAATAATCAACTATATTTAAGAATAGTTGATTCTAAACAAAGATTTCTTTTTGCTCAAACTGTAGATTAACAGCCTTAAACAAACCTGGGAGTTGTTCTCTCTAGGCATGTCTTTGGAGTCTTCCAAATGGAGCTATGTGAACTGAACTAGTACATATTACTAGTTATATACAAAAGCCTAGTATTTAGTCCTGGGAAATCAAAGGAAAGCACTTTAATGTAGAAGTCATTCTGAAGACTTAACAGACAACACAACTTCCTTTATTCCTCCTCCCAGCCCCTTACAAAACAAACTTGCTCTCTGACCTACCTGCTAGAAGAGCATCACAGAAGCACATGATAACTCAATTGTCTTCTGCTGAATTTGAGTAAAATACCTCTACAGCATTTGTACTGATGCAATTGTCCTGGTTGTGCTTACATTCCACTTACGATTTTGAGAGACTACACATCCATGCTATTCAGCAAATAAGAAAATTCACTCTCTGCTTAAACACTGGACACACAAGCCTCTGCTGCCTGGGAGAATCAAAGCCTAAACACAAACCAGGATTTTGGTGCTTGTCAGAATTAATGTATTAAGCTATAGAAAAACAAGACAGCTAGATTAAGGCAGCCTTCTATTTCCCTCTCACAAACAGACCTCTGTCTCCTTCCTATTGATGCAAGTGTCAGAAAAAAGCCTATCCCACCAATAGGACACCTTCTTTTAGCTTAAGAAGCTATGACCGTTC
>VZSV01000278.1:443539-466419 GCA_013398735.1 Nothocercus julius
AAAAAAAAAAAGAGAGACACTGGTGCACTGTACTGTCCAAGCCATATATGCACATCATCAGTGGAGCTCTACACACATATCCTGTGAACTTTCTGGTACTCAAGCCCCACATCAGGTATCTGGCTCAAAGATGAAGGGGACACTGGATTGGAGATGCTGTCCTTCGGTCACTATCTTCCACTGGGTCTGGTCAGAGGGGAAAAGTTGGTTTGATTTTAGATGCATCTGGCTATTTTCCAAGTCCCTTTATCCTGGTCAACATTTCCTAAATCTTAACAGCTGTGAGGTACTTAGTACAAGCATTGATTACTTATCTAGTATGTGCAAATTTTCATTTGAATTTATAGGCTTGAATTTTACTTGACCTCAATGGGAGGTGATGGGACTATGTCAGCAACAGAACCAAACCAATTCAAGATACGTGGCATTAACTAATTCCTACTCTGGCTACAAATTGTTTTATTAGAAGACATCACAAACCTTTGATCACCACAATACCCTACCATAAATACTACCTCAATAACTGCTTCACTGGAAACCACTCCTTTCATAATTAAGATGACAACTACACTGAAATTAAAAGTTTGGCCACACCTGTCTTCAACAGGCAAATGAAGCTGTTACTTGCAAGAAGAAGTACTTTTGATTCAAACCATGAGCCGAGGTGTCACACCACAAAAAAAAAAAAAAAACCTCTAGAAGACTCCTTCCACTTTTAATTAAAGCTATGCAGATGTTCTTTGTCTGAAAGGGGCAAGATAGAAGATTCATTATGCTTTCTACTAGCCCTAGTCTCTCTAAAGATTTTTTTATTCCCCCTCCTAACACACATTTTTTTGAAATATGCAACAATCGCATTGCTCCTTAAACAGTTATTTAATGAACCAGTTGCTTGCTTCAGAGATGACAGCTGCTGGCAAGAACATCATATGAGTAGGCACAGGAAATAATGTGCCGCTTTTCAGCAAAACAGGGGATGATGTTACCTTCACTGCCACTGGCGATAAAATCTTCATTATGGCCTCCAAAACACGAGTGAATTGTGTAAAATCCTTGCGTAACACCTTGATATTTTCTCACTAAAACTCTGTCTTGTAAGTCCCATAAGTGAACTCCCTGGGAATAAGTAGTATAGAACACATTATCATTAGACATTATCTATTGGGTTATTTTGAAATATTTCAAACAAGAAAAAAAGATTAAAATACACTACTTCAACCAACTTCATTACTGTTAATATCTCAAGTAAAGCTGAATTACTAGCTATACCAAATTACTAGCTTAAATTTCCACTCTATAGTCCCTTCTATTTCAAAAGCTTCTATTCTTACTTGTTAAGAAAAAATAACCACCACCAAAAAAATAACCCCCAGAAGTCCACAATTCTCAGAATAAATAAAAATCTTCCAACAAGTAAAGACTGTAAAATATCAACATACCTCAACCTTTGCTGTACCTGTCTTCCCAATACTATACTCAGAGATTAATATTCAATAGTATATAGTTCACAGTATGAAACTCTTGACTATAAATCAACTTGAAAATCATTACTAGGAACAAGATCACCTTGTCAGAGAAGGTCATTCTGTGTTTGTGAGCATTGTGCCCTATAAGGAAAGGCTGAGAGAGCTGGGCCTGTTCAGCCTGGAGAAGAGAAGGCTGAGAGGAGACCTGAGCAGTGCCTAGAAGTGCCTCAAGGGAGGCAGTGAGGAGGATGGAGCAGCCTCTTCTCAGTGGTGGCTGCTGATAGGACTAGAGGAAACGGCCACAAACTGAAACACCAAAAGTTCCACAGGAACTTAAGGAAAAATTTCTTGACAATGAGGGTGACAGAGCACTGGAACAGGCTGCCCAGAGAGGCTGTGGAGTCTCCTTCTCTGGAGATCTTCCAAACCCGCTTGGACGCAGTTCTGTGCCACATGCTCTAAGTGACCCTGTGTGTGCAGGGGGGTTGGACTAGATGATCTCTAGAGGTCCCTTCCAACCTTTATGAGTCTATGATTCTATGACTGAGGTCTTCATATTATGTGAAATGCAACTGATGAATAGCAAACATTCCAAGCTCCATCAAAACACTGCAAAGGGTTTACAGGCTATAAGCAGGTTTATTTGCACTTCTATTTATCAACTCACCTGAGTTGCTACATTTAACAAAGCTAAACGGCCATTTTTTGAAATAGTAAATGACATAATAGGGTGATCCTCTTGTACTCTGAAATTACAAAATGCATCAGTGTTAAGAGCATATTTAACCAAACAATAACACAACATCAAAAACAAAAGGTATACACTGCTTCTGCAGCATTATCAGGGATAAACAGTTTCAAAGTTGAAATTGCCTTTGAAATTAGGTATGTATTCAATACAAGCTAGGTCTGCAACAGTCTGCTTTACGATGAATCCCAAGACTCAAATCCAACTCTCAACTCCTACACAGATCTAAAACAGACCCGAAATTGTGAAGTATAAAGAAAACTCTAGAACGAGATTTAGAAACATGCAGAAGAAACCCACTCCAATGCTTAGAAAGTTGTTTCTAATAACTGACCTTATCCTCCTTGCTGCATCTCGCATTAATGTCTGTTCCATATTATATATGGGCATAGTAAGAACATGTTTCCCATCCTGGCCCATAACCCCATTCTTAATCTTCTCATGATAAGAACCAGGAAGAAAACAGAAGAAAAAGGTATTTACATGTTCCTGTCTGTAAGATCCTCAAAGTTATAACCCCGAATTCGCTGGTGTGTGTCCGATGCTAGAACAGTTTTCCCATCACTCAAGCACCAAAGGCATTGTACTCTCACCCCTTCCCAGGAGTCAAGTAGATTACCATCTAAATCCTGATCAGAAAAGAAAGAGAAAAAACTGTTAGACCTTGATTTATGTTGAATTCCATGACAAGTATTTTTTTTTGCCTTCTCTTCACCCAGTTCCTACAGAAAGTGGTATTAGCCTGCAGTGGAAATGACAGATTAGTGCATGCCTTGTGCTAACCAACAGTTATTGTAGATATCCAGCCTGGAGAATTGAGAATCCATTTCTCTACTTATTTCCCCATGCCTAAAAACGTAACATCTAGTTCATGTCAGGGAACAGATCTGCCGCCTTACCTTGGTGGGGACTGAGCTTTGCATATTACCTTGTTATCCAGGGCATTGATTCCGATAACAACTAATGCAGAGTAAGGGTAAGACTGAACCACCTACTAACACTTCACTGACTACTAACACTAAATTACTAACTACTAAATATTAACTACTAACACTAAAACTAACACTTCAAAGTAATAAGGTTTCTATTTTGAGCTTCCATTTACGCTAAACAACGACAGCATGCAGAAAATGACACGGCCAGAGTTCTATGCAACACACAACTTCTGTGGGCAAAGGCACTACTTTTTAATAAATGTATTTTCCAGACCAGATATTAAAAAAAAGATGCCCAGACCAGAAATTGTCCTTTAGATAGAAGACTCTCTAAGAGCTGCTTGAACCCTTCTAATTGCTACAAAGCAAGGAAAAGTGCTGCTAGAATACTAGCATTAATGCACTTCACTGCTTCTTTTGAATTACAGGAAATTACAAAGAAAATTTTTATTTTTTTTTAAATATACACAAACTGCAATTTGTGAAGATTAACTTAATTTTTAGCACGTGCATGCACACACGAAGACAGAGAGAAAGCCTTGAAAGATATGTACCTCACATTTGACTGTGACAAAACCTTCATACCTAGCTTTGTTTCAAGAGGACAGACACAGACTACTTACACACTGATAGAATTGTCCACGCTGACCTCCTGTGACAAAGCGTTTCCCATCAGGATTCCAGGCCACACTTGTTAAACTATCTTCATGAGATTGGCTCATCTTTGTCCTCAGCTCCCCAGTCTGGAAAATAAACAGACAGCTTGGCCTTATACCAGCCAGCAGACCCCTTTCCCAAAGGGCATGGATAAGTTCACCTGACACACACTGTGTCTGGCAGTAGTTACGTTTCATCATATTTATTAGAACTAAAAAGAAATGTGAATCTATAAATAATGTTGAAACACTCAATTAAAACATCTCCAGAGACCTCTGACTTTAGGGATATTTTTTTTGTGCCTCAAATCAGGAGAGATGAAATACATGGCAGGTGTGTCAGAATTATTTTTAAAAAAGGAATCTTAAAGAAGTTGGAGGAAAATGCAAGAGAAGCAATAAAACATAAATATGGAATAGAAGAAAAGTATGGAAAAATGAGGAGGCAGAAGGCAAAAAAACACTATGGAGATGATAAAAATAGATTTTAGTAAGAAGCGTGAGTAACAGTCTTTGGAACATTTTTCTTCCCAAGCTGAAGCTCTCCATGCCAAAATTTTGCTTTCATCCCTAAATTATAATGCTACTGTTCCACAAGACAGAGAGCCAATAAATGGTTTATCAGCACCAAAACTGTAAGTACTTATTTCTTCTCCTTTATGCCAGCTCTGGTGCTCTTCATTGAGTCAATTTAATTAATTAAAACAGCTGAAAAGTCTCCAAAGAATGAAAGAAAATGAAAAAATGTTTTAGGAAGCTAAATTACTCCAGAGGACAAAACAATATAAGACAGACTATGTAGCCAACAACAGAGGCGGGGAAGCTTTTACATGAACAGAGCTGCCCATAATAACCAACAGCAAAATACGGTTTTTCAACTTAAAGAAAATGGTCAAATTCTCTAGCATTTGACTGAAAGGAAGTTTTGAGATGGTGAATTTAAGCCTCTATGGACCTTCCTCTAAAATCTTAGGGAGGGTTACACAAGATGAAAAATAGCTTAGCTTTTATTTTTGCTATTCATTCAATTCAATAACTCTGCTCCCCTTCAGGTAGTACTTCTGCCCTTTGTTTTTCTTGATTAGCTTTCTCTGTTATTCTCTTCAGCAGCTCTCCAAGGTCCTAAGGATTTAATCCATCTTTTCTCAAAAACTAACAGTAACCCTTTAGGCTGTCACAGATTGCTTTCATTTCTCAAGACTGGGAGAAAGACAAATCAGTCTTTTACATTCACACCTTTGCAGAACAACCTTTCTGAAATGACTTTCTTCACAGTTACATATCTAAATATTTGAACAAAGTCAGCAGGCTGATGAAGTTTTATTTTTACTCTTGAGCACCACTCACTTGTACATTCCAGAGCCAAAGTTCAGAACAATCATCTGGGCCACAGGCAACAAGATAGTTGTCATCTGGACTCCAAGCAATGTAAGAGACCCCGTACGCGTGACCTTCTAATGTCTTAAGCAGTTTTAGCTGATGAGTATCCTGAAACATGAGAGAGATGCTGTTAAGACAATGCAGATGAACTCCTAGGAGGTTTTGCATGCACACTATGCCCAAGTACAGCATGGAAAGTTTGCACAGGGCAACCTGGCATCTGCTTCTTAAGAAGTCACATGAGTTTCTCCTTCCCAAAAAGCAGTTACTAGTTTACTAAGTAGAGCCATAAAAAAAAGAAAGCAAAGCATGCAGAGCAAGTGTAATAAATATCCTGTTCCCATCTTCCATAATTCTGAATGTGAAACTCACAAAAGGTTGTTGCTCACACTGTATGTATGTTATGTAACACTTGATACCACAGGAACCTCGCTTGCTAGAACAAGTCTCTACATTTGCTGGAACAGAAAAGTACAATTATCCAGAGTTTACAGAATGAAGTTACTTTCTTAAAATACAGCACAGACATACTAGAAACCTGCTATGGTCAAGCAACAGAGCTAACTAAAACCTTCACGAATGCTGAGAAGAAACATCCTACCATTGCTTCCATAAGCTGAAAGAATCTTGTGCATGCTGGTCAAGCAAGAGGTTTTATGGAAAAAAAAAATAGGGAGCTTGAGCTATGTTCTTATTTCAGAAGTGCTGCCTAGATCAAGTTGTGCATCTGTTCTGCTAGAAGTAGGAGACAAACACATACTTTGCTCACACCGAGCCTCTCGCTATCACCTTTGTGCCACCACTATTCTACTGCTGCCTTGTCCAAGGAACTTGCGATTCAAAGAGCTTGTCACCAAGCTGCAGTGGCAGCTGCTTGAGGAACAACCATACACAACAGCTTTCCCAGTATAGACCACGCTTCAGTTCAGTAGTTGACCCTTTCAGCACACATATATAAAAAATAAAATATAGCTGTCTAAATTCTTTACAATTTTTGTGAAACTTCTTAGAAAAAGAACAAGCAGCTTTACTTCCAGCCCCATTTTGCAGGGCAGCGAGAAAAGTCCACTGCTTTTGAAAATAGTCTGAGTTGAAGATCCAGTTGGATTTCTGAAATAACCCTTTATCTTCCTTCTTTTGCTTTGTTTTAGCAGAGTGTTTCCTAACTTAGAACTCTGAAGAGGAAGAATTGCTGTCAGCCAAGGAGCAGGGCGACACAGAAGGCTGTTTCACATGGGAAACAGCAGCAAAGGATTCAGTGACTCTCAGCCTGCAGCCGTGATGGTTCTGCTGGCCAAAGAAGTTAAGAGTCCTCTGATGACTCTCTCGAGAGGTACCTTCAGTGCACACAGGAAGAACAGACAAATGAAAGCTCTTCTTCCCATATTTACATCTTCTTTACATATTCTTCCTGGTCTGCAATAGTTATTGCCATCTGTCTCTTACATACAGCTTTCCAGTTTTTGACATGTAGAAGCTAGACCAACTTGGATCTGCAGTAGTTTATCTCCTTGGCCAAGAAGCTTCCCCCCCAAAAAAAACAAACACAGAATTTTTAGAAAGAGCAGCAAGAAAGGCTCCTAGAAGATGCAGGTTATAGGACAGCTCTCTCACAGAAGATGCATGACAGACAAGGGAATGCCAACCTCCTTCAATTAAGGGAGAGGCCAACCTAGGAAGCACAGCAAAAAGCAAAAATACTTCATCCTAATTCATTTAAAAGTTTTCAGTTTATTAACAAAAAAAAAAAAAAAAAAAAAAAAAANAAAAAAAAAAAAAAAAAAAAAAAAAAAAAAAAAACAGATTATTTCCTACATAAGCTACAAGAGTAAAATAATGCTGATGTTCATCTCTCAGCCTAGAACACACTAGATCTAGTAACAAGCAAAGCACAACAGCACCAGGCCCTAAGAGCCCACAGCACTTGTTGCTTCTTTTTCAAGAGCTATATAACATCTATGTACATGAAGGCAGGTTGCAAGTTCTTTCACCTTTCCTCTTAGTAGCCAAGAGACTCAATTATAGAGCTTCCTAACTTGCAGTGGGAGACAACGATCAGCTTCAGCTCTCCAATTCTCTCCAGACCGCAAACACCTTTTATCTCCCATGTATCACATCAGGTTGTAGATGTGTAGTTAAAAAAAATTTAAGAAATTTCTGATAATGTTTCGTGAGCACAGACAACTGCAGAAATTGTGTGCACAGGCTCAGATTTGGTAGCTGGTTTCAGGGAACACTGACATTTTCACCCCATTTCTAGCAGAGTCAATTAAAACAGTCTTTGATTCATTGCTTAAGCTTTTTATTTACATAGTAATATATACAAGAAAGAAAGATATCCTGCAGCAACAAGATTTATATTTCATATAAGAGGAACTGTGCCAATGTTGGTATCAAATTTAGAAATGGAGCCTGCAAGAACGTGACTGGATATACTTTGATGTGTCAGTTTGACAGGTGCTTAAATCTTCACCTCAAGCACATGCAAATCGCACAGTGGCAACTAGCACAGAGTGGTGGACTGATGCAGTTTTAGCTCATCACACACCATTTTATAATGTGACAAATGGTGGACTACAGTATTTAGACCTGAAAATGTTAGTAGTAACCAGCTAAAATAAATATGTGAAAAAGGTTAGTCATGTATATACAATCAAGAGTCTTCTTATTAAACAGTCATTTAGAAGAAAGCACTGAGAAATAAAAGGCCACTTCTGCTAACGGCCATTATCCTCCCTCTAGAGGAGGGCTTCCTCCTCAAGACCTTCAAGCCATGAAGCTCCCCTGAGGGCTCTGGCAGCCTCTACCACAGGTGCTGGTTAGAGGCACAGGGAATTCCTGCCTCAAAGCAGCCAACAGCTCAGGCAGTAAAACTCCTCTTATATCCAGGCATCTGGCTTTCAATCGTCTTCCTTAACTAACCTGGACCAGACAGATCTTCTGTCTTCCACAACCTGAAGAGATGCCCTAACCACTGGGCTACAGTAAGTTTTAGGCTGCCTTACAAAATAAAAAAATGAATAAAAATAAATACAGGCCATCCTAGAGCAAAAAAGTAGAGAGAAAGACAAGTCATGCACATTTTAGAAGATGTTGCAAACTTACTGTATCAACCTGCCATATAATAACAGTTGTGTCCTTTGATCCTGTTGCTAGTTTAGTGCCATCATTAGAGAATTTACAGAACCAGACTTCATTACAGTGCTCCGTAAGTATCTGCTGTGTGTAGCACGGGAACTGTTTCCTGAGGAAGACAAAAAGGATACATTAAACAGCTTCAGAAAGTAGCAAGGCCTCATTTTTGCTGCTTGATAAATAACTATTTTTTAAAAAAAATTAGATGTGAAACCAGACAGTTTAGAAAAGCAGCTGCTTCAGACAAGTACAGGATGAAGTTTAGATGTTGAAAATATCAGACTGCCAAGTGACTGAAGTTAACTGTAAGAGTTTAGAGTTACTCTGATAATTTTTCCCCATAATGAACTATGTTTTCATGTAGGTTGGAATAAAACTGACTTTCTTAGGAGAGTAACAACTAATTCCTATAATTAGCAGCTAATTGCTATAAATAACAGCTAATAGGAATATATAGGTATGTACTGTGAATACAGAGTATTGCAGTCTCAGCCTCACTGAGTCCTACAGAAAGTATTCAGTGCATTATATGTACAACTACTGAAAGAATCTAACGTTTTGCCAGGTCTGTAGAAATGTTTCTTATATAAGAGCTGAATAAGAGAACATCTTTTTCTTGTTTGTGATCTTGCAATAAGTTAGGAATTTTTGCCTTCATTCCGTTTTCCCCTCCCTCATCACACTCTCTGGGCAAGAGCACCACATACAGCATCTAAGCATAACTAGCTGGGTACCATTACAAGCTTTCAACCAGTTTTCCCCCCTCAAAATGCTGTGGATTTCATAAAATATCAAATGTTTATCAAGCTAAATATTATATGATACATTAAACTACAGAAAGAGAAGAGCCAAACTTTTTACCGTAGCTAGCATTCAATCAGCCAGTTACACCAAAAAAGAGCAAAGGGCCAAAAGAATGAAGTTCAGGTTAAAAAAAAAAAAAGATTTATTTTATTTACAGGTCATCCACTGTAGAAGAATGAAAGCTAACCTAAAACAAGCACAGGCTTTTCACACAGAGTGCTTTTCTAAGCAATACTGCAGTTACTACAGGTTTATTGTTCAGAAACACTGAAAGGCACTGCCAAACTGTTCACGTTTTTTCCTAAACAGGAGGGAGTCTAGAGGGGGTTGGTTTTATGCCGAGCTTTTAAGTGGTACTCGGCCTGGTGGAGCAAAACCAGCCGATGATGGGACACAAGAGCGCTACTGTAGCGAGGAAACACTGCATTGGTGTACATAACACTGCAGATAAACAGGGAAATAACTCTTCATTTAACTTCATTTTAAAACAAAGTTGGGATGTACAATGCTTATACAGACACCGGGGAAACTACTTCCTACCAGAAAGGGTTCTGCTTAATACACCAAGTCCTCCCGCTACATTTTCATTTACTAGAAGACACTTACTAGTTCTGTGCTGAAAGAGCACTGAGGCGACACTCAACTACCATAATAAGATAGCAGAGGATAAACAAGTCGCACACATCCATATCTATGCTCGGCTTCCTCTTACACAGAGGCACAAGGCTGGTCTGCTCCTGCCTGAAGCTGACCAGAAGCTGCCTGGTTACTGCCAAGCTCATGCCAAAAAGCTGCACCCATGACAGAGAATGGGTTTTCTTGGGGCCTGGAGAGAGGCAAGCAAACCCTTGAACAAGTCCATGCTCCTACAGGAAGAGGATTTCATCATTATTCAGCCATAATCCAGTAAACTTATGTTTTTCTTCAGAGTTGCAATTGCTTCTCAAAGGTAAAAAGAGTCTTTATCCCTAAATCCTATGGAGTACAGGGGACACAGTGCCAAGGAAAGCCTTTGCAGCATATTTTCTTGAAGAAAAAATAGCAAGTTTTCCATTTTAAGGAAAAAAAAGCCCAAGCTAAAGTCCTAAAAGGCAGCAGAGTAATGCCCCAGTCCTCAGTCTTCCCTACAAGTAGTCTTTATATCCTGAGAAAGGTAACAGGCAGAGCCAATACACTTGCTGCAGACACATCCCAATCCAGTTAGATCAGAGCTCACTCACCAAAAGTTCTCCTCACTTAATGGAGGAGGCACAGAATCCAGCAAGTCTGACTTGACAGATCGCGGAGCTTATATTAAGGAAACTTGCCACAGAATAAATTAGCAGCAGTCCAAAAAACAAGGAACTTCATATAGCAGTTTAACAGCTTCCATTTTAGATAATTAGGTATTACTGTTGCCCAAAGAGGTTTTACATTTTAAGTGTTACATTACAAATTGTTCTGCACATGAATTTAAATCATGCTGTTCACATACTGACAAAAGGTTTCTAAGAGTTATCTGCTACTGTATTTACAAAGTTTTAAATTCTACATTTGATCTCAAGTAACAGCTTCACTAATCCTGGCGCATATAGTGAAAGAAGTAACTCTCCACTTGTTAAAACTATTCTTTTTCAAAAATGCTACATTAGCCCAGTAACTAAAAGCAACAGCATTCACCTCTTTATAGGACTTCAATGTCTATTTATAATAACAGACTAACTTCCATGAAAACACAAGACAAAAATTCCACAAAAAGGGACTAGCTTTAAAGCTCTCAAGAGTAAACAATAAAGTGAATAAAAATTGAACAATTGCCCTCGTCTACCTTCTATTACCAGTCTCAAAGTAAGGTGGAAAAGCCCTCATCTTCACTGTCTGCAGCTGCTCCCTCCTGCCTCCCACCCTTACCCAGGGATTAAGTTTTAGCCCAGCGTTGTGCTCCCTAGTGCAATTCAAACGTGCTCGAGCAGAGCACTGTCACGAGTTCAATATAGATTAGTCCCAACTCAAAAAATGTGGAAGTTGTCAGTGTTCTATCATTTAAGCATTACAGAACTTAAATTGTTGAGACTATTAGACTGTTACTTCTGTGAGTTTAATCGAAATTTGGCTTCCACTGTCTTTAACTCACCTCATTATGCCCAAGCATTGCAGCATGTACAGCGCCCCACATACTGATCTCTGACCCCTGCAATAGGTAGGTACAACAGGTTGAGTTGAGGACAGAATGGAAGCCTTTGTTTTAGGGTGTTTCTTTTTTGGGGGGTGGGGGGGAATTACAGTCATGAGTATGTACATGCACATACCAATTGCGCTAGCCTACAGAGCACCATATTAGTTGAAAAATACTTTGCCAAACTTTCATGTCAGCAAGTAGATTCAGATGGCTGAAATTCAAGTCCAGATTTAGTGCATATAGTATATTTTATATCCAGTTCTAATCATCTAGTTTGTCTTCAGTAAAACATCTTTCACAATTTACTTGAATGCTCTTGGGGGTTGATTAACCACAAATGAGCTAGAGAACATCAAGTGTTATTTATGTACTTGCAGAAAGTCTAAAATTAAAAGTCACTACTTGCAGTCAGTCTAATGTTAAGACTCATTTCTGAAGTAGGGAATTGCTACAATTCCTTTATCTTGTCATCTGCAATAGCTCTTAAATTGGAAATTCATTCATATGTCCACAAACACAAGAAACTGCTGCAATAACATGAATCAGATGTAGCAAAAACGCAAGCTAGAAAATAGTCTTACTTAACAACTTAAGTTGTTACTCAAGTAGACAAAGTGCCAAAGACACTCATTTTTAAAACTTAAAGATGGATTCAAGTAATAGGCATAGATGAAGTACTATCGAAATCTGTCAAAAATAAACAAAAAAAAAATTCCAAGTAACCTGAGAACAGAAGTAAAAGCAGCTGGAGTTCATAAAGTTTCTAAAAACAAGTTTATCGAACAGAAATACTCAGCTAACCTTAACCTGGAAAAAGCTTCCCTGCAAGACCAAGTGTTAACATGACACACCAAAAAACACACAAGGGTATCATATCTGCCCCTTTTTTTCTAGATGACTTAGGATCCTATAGCTTATAGCCTTTTTTGCCCAATTACATCATGCACAGCAGTTTTCCACAAAAGCTACACAAGGCATATTGAGCTTTTTGGTCCTCAACTGAGTTTTCCCTGGCTGAAGAAAAGCACCCAAGTCAACCATTTGCACTAAACAAAGTCTTCCTGCCTGCTCTCCACAGGAGAATAGCATTTTTAAGGTTCAGAACTGAGCAGCACTTTTTAAAAAAAGCCACACAAATAGTCTTAAGAACTAACACATACAGAAAAAAAAAAGTGTTCAATGTTGTATTATACCTTTACAAATTTGAGAAAAATAGAGCTTTACCAGTCATATTACATATTAGATAGAACGGAGCAGAAACATGCAGACATTCCTGTTTCAGCTTGTATCTAAAAATGTATTATTATAAGAGCTGAAGATGAAAGATGACCTCACAAAGCAGGCTTTAGCAAGCTTCCTACAAGCTACTGAGCTTGAAGACAGCCTGGGTAAGTAACACACTAGTGATTCTCCAATTATAACACTGGAAGCGGGTATTGATAAACAGACTAGCTGCCCAAAGTTATAAGCAACAAGAGCCTAAGCCTTAGCATTGCAACATATTCTATTCATACAAACCTGATTAAAATTTTAAGCCTCATTCTGTCCCTGTTATCCCATAGCCAGTTATCCAAGTCCTCTTTGATACTGACAACCAAAACTGTATTCATGTTCCTTTAAACACTAGGTGCAATTAGAGTATTTAGCAAAAGACAAAGAGACATTGCTGTCCATCTTAAAAATAGCAAAGGTTTCTTACCTACTACAAACATGGTCTATAAGCAGCGAGACAGAATCTAGATTATTATCTAGTTTGGTATTATGATATAGGCACCGATCCCGTTGTAGCTCCACAGCCTGACGCAGCAGATTCTGTAAACGCCTTGGAGGAAGCATCACTGATGGGGGTAGGTATGCTTTAGAAGAGTTATATAAAAAAAATAATCAAAATCAAGTTGTAAGTAATAGCATATTTGAGTGTTTTTGGAAGAGACTTAAGTAGTTAGAACTTAAATGTCACAAGCAAGAGTGCATATAGCTTGTGAAGTTTATAGCTGCATAGCTGAAACTGGGAGAATAAACTTTTAGAAAACAGAGCTGTACACAGAACGTCTGTAGTTACAGTATGTTGTCCTGGCCAACAAGCATCATTTATATGAACTTAATCAAAACCATATTTAAGAAAAATCTATAAAGCTATGGAATACAGCATTCATGTTTGAGGAACTCCAACATCAATACTGCCCAAACACAGAATGCTCTGTAAGAGCTGTAAAATTTATATTACATCAGCCACAAGGAACTGTGAAGCAAAACCATTAGTCTAGTACAGTTTTACATCAGTATCGAGCAGTACTAGTATGAGGGTGATTACAGGACACTTAAAATGACATATACAACATAGCTGGTATAGAAAGGAAGAAAAATTCTACATCAGGTTACACTACTTTTGCACACAATAGAGCTAAGAGGCCAGAGCTGCTGTTACAACATCTCTCAGAAACAACATTAAGATACAGAAGAGCAGAGTGCTAAAGGCACCTATGCTCATCCTCCCTAATCAAGAACTACAGGAACACCAACAGGCAAACGCAATTAAAAAATAGAAAAAAAAAAATCAACTCCCTGGGATATGCAATTATGTATAACGTACTGGATTTACAAAGATGGAAATAAGTTCTAAACACTAGAACTTCTTACTCTGGAGTTTATCCAAAAGCTTAGATCTGGAAGCTGTTCCTTTCCCTTCCCACTCTGCTTTTGCACGCAAGTCTTCTGCATGGCTACACATCAGATACCTGTTTAAAAAGAAAAAAAAAAAAAAAGGAAAGAGAGCACACACACAAACAGACCAATTCTTCCCAGAATCATTCCTTCTAACTTTTAAAGATGATATATATTACAGCATCCTTGTTTCCAGTTCTAAATATTTTGAAATTGACTTGAAGACTGATGTGAACCATACATCCTTTTTTTTTTGAAATTAATGTCTATAAATTGCCAATACAAAAACAAAAATGCACATAGAGCAGATTTTGTGAAGATGAAACAAAACAGACCAAATGATCTTTACCTACTTAAGAATACTTATTCATTTACAAGATGACTTACTAATACTTCTCAAAAACAGACAACCAAACACACGTATGGATTAATTTGGGTTCCAGTACTATGAAAGTAAATCATAAACAAGTTACTTTCATCTAAGAGAACACTGTCTATGGAATGTTTTTCTTTACTATTTTCAACAGCATCTCAAGCATTTCACTACTGCACATTAATCAACAGGATAAGAGCTTTAAAGTTCTTTAAAAATGTCAGTAAATTTTAAAATTAAAAAAAAAAAATAAAGGAAGAAGAAATAGCCAGATAGAGGAAGTATACCTCGTGGATTTCTTCTGTTGATTTCAACAAGATTACAATGAGGCCCAAAGATTGGCAAAAATGCCTTGCCTTCATGCTGAAACTAATTTCATTTACATAATTTCATTTACATTTATTCCCAAAGGCTATTTTTAGTATTTTAGACTAGAAAATACTAACCAAGTCTTTTTTCTCCCTAGGGATGGAATTTGCTAAGGAATTCTATAGAAAGTCCACAAAAGACAAACACTTACCCGCTGAGGACATGAATGCGTTCTGTATTATATTTCAGTGGTGTCAGTTCACAGCGTAGAACCTGAAGTGCCTCCAGGACCTTGCCATCCTCCAGATATTCCAGGTACTTCTGCTGCAGCAGCAAAAACTTCATCCTCTGACATGACAGAAAGCAGCAGTCAGGGGAAAAAGGTTGACTGAAGTTTCAGAAAACGTTTGAGCCTAAACAGAACAGTAGAAACCATTCTACTATGCCCTTCAGAAATACAGCTACGTTTCATTAATTTCTTTTTGCCTGGTTTTCAGCAACATTGCAGCAATTAAGTTATCCACCATTTTCTCCTGACTTACAGGGTTCCAGATGTCTTCCTGCCTCATTCCTTAGACCCTATCCCTCCCCACTTCAGCTTTTCTCCATTTCATGCCTACACACTTTCCAAGCCTGAGTTAGATCAGGCTCCCAATCCCATGCTCATTAAGCAAAAAAAAAAAAAAAAAAAAAAAAAAAAAAAAAAAAAAAAAAAAAAAAAAAAAAAAAAAAAAAAAACCACCAAAGCAACTATTCACATATTTAATACTGCATGACAGCACAGAGCACAACAGACCAACTCAACAAGTTCTCAGCTCCTTTATAAACAGTATGAGATTGGTTGTTTGCATAGCTGCATAACATACAGCAGTAACAAATTGACACTGTCCAAGGTCTTGTTTTGTAGTTCCAAGTTAAGTCATTTTCCTCAGGTGTTTTACTATTTTTCAGAAGCTCAGAAATAACATAACTTCCTATATTTAATGCTTGCTTCACTTTTCATTTCTCAAATATTTGTAGTACTTCATACTTTTCCTTTCATCTTGCAAGTCCTTTGGTTAAATCAAGCCCACTGTTCAACAACTAATGCCTGTGGATAAAACAGCATTCATTTACTACATTTAAAAACCTGGAGCCCTAGGAATTTTATTGTAGCAGTTTATAATAAAGACATTTTGGTGGCTGTTAGATGAAACCAGCTATTCTGAGTTTGCACATCTTCATTACTGCTAGTGGTTTTCAGAAGGAAAAGATATCCCAGACCCACAAAACTCACCAGATTAAGAAAAAATGTGCATTCTTGAGCATATCAGCAAGAAAATGATAATTAAGTGTAGCAAATTATATTTGCTTTTCTAATGTATACAATACCAGTTCAAACAACAGTTTCCCTTGCTTCATCACATCTCAAGCACCTCACTATTTTCATGCTCATATTTGGTCAATGTTTACTCATTAGTTTTGAGCACGCTGCTAGTCCTCTTAAGTAAAGGCATAATCAAGAAGCTGAATACAGTTCTGCCCTATTAAGGTTTATAGGAAAATCTTCCAAAGCTTACCATAAGTAAAGCCCCACAGCTAGAAATGAATTTTCAGTACTGCTCATGTCTTCAAAAGCAGCCATGTTTAATACAGTTTTCATATGCAAAGCTATTAACTTACCACAGAGCTTTCTGAAGCATAAAAGATTACATAGTGAAGGTGATTACATTCAAGTATTTCTGTTGTCCTGTACATGAGAAGCAAACCTGTACTACATTCCTTATCCAGCACGTTAGTTTTGTGTTTGGAACTGTTATTCATACGTATGAAAACACCACTCTGCAACTTTTCAAGGTGAGACGTCACATTTTGGTGTTCTAAGAGAATGAAAAAAAAAAAAAAAATCCCAAGCACTGATGCTAAGTTACTTTTACCCAGTTATCTAAAGGCTCAGCAGGTGTTCCAAGCATTAAGCCAGCAGCCCCACACTTCGCTTGCTTATAAATGAGCAGCAGGAGGGGCAAGGGCTTCCTTCCCTAGCCATACACATGCTCAGAAGGTTGCAGCAAGTACTCTGTAGTCACATAGACTTTTTCACTCATTTGATCACCTGATATTGATGATCACCAACATCCAAAAACAATCCAGTATTTCTAGTCCTCAACAAGAACTATGTTTCCTCCAACTCTTCCTCCTCAGTCATGGCATGTACTATTTATTAAATCATGTTGGCTTTTCCTCCAGTGTGCTAACCTCTATATCTTGCTATTTTTTCCTCTGTCCCTGCTTTTAGAACATGGTATGTTACATTAGTTTTATTTTTGCTTTCTTTTCTCTAAAGAATTTAAAGTCCCACAGTAGAGCTTTTGTATTGCCAACACCAACAATCCCATGGAAGCATGAAAACACACACCCTACCATGCAGTATGCTCTTGCCAAGTCTTCCGAAGAGGCGTAATTTCAGCTTTGAGTAAGAAAGAACATTTACCGAGAAAGTAATCAACACCATGCACGACTTCAGCTTAGTAGCAAGACAAAAGCCTCCAGAACAACATAGCATGAAACACTTGGAGAATCAGAATAAAAGATTAGTAATTTGAAATGATGATTCACTTAAAAAATACAGGGACTACAATAGGTAAAATGTTCACACGGAAACATCCTCTGAGCTATTTTGATAAATGCACCGAAATTGTCCTACACTTATTATGAGCACAAATACAAACTCCTTAAGGCAGAAGTTAGACTCCACTGACTTTTCACATCAAGTCATCTTGATATCAGGACACTCATGACCTCCCACCACTCAGAAAACACTTTTGTGCAACCATTGCCTCTTCTCTAGTAAAAATTCTTCTGACAAAATGAATTTTGTCTTCGTTCTCTCACCGACTTTAGTTAGCAGTACTGTCAATATGTGCTATAAATTCCAATTCCTCTCCATCTTCTCAGGGTAGGCAAGCCCATTTAAAAGAACTATCTCTCTCCTAACCAAACAACTTCTTCCTAGAAGAAAAAAAATGTTTATAATATTGAAAATTACAGA
This sequence comes from Nothocercus julius, assembly GCA_013398735.1. NCBI lineage: Eukaryota > Metazoa > Chordata > Aves > Tinamiformes > Tinamidae > Nothocercus > Nothocercus julius. Next base: position 461,196 of record VZSV01000278.1, read on the forward strand.
CTAAAAGCATGAAAGCCACCATTTAAGTAGAACAGATGAAGAGCATCCAACTAAGCAGACACAGCGTACCCACAGACACAGCTTACTCCTGCACTGCACGTCAATTGACAGTATATACAACAAAAGTGCCTGGTATTTGTTACTGTCTCAGTGGTTGCAAAGGAGATTCAACATCATCACATGCTTCGTTGCTGAACAATCTTAAATGAATATACTGCAGCTGCTTAGCTCACCACAAGGATTATTCAGAACCCACAGAAGATCCCATGCAGCAGCTCCATCACAACAGCCTGATTTCCTTCAGTTACTACTACCTAAACCTGCTTTTTCAATGCTGTAAAGACAATGATAAAGGTGTGCCACTCATTTCCAGAAACTACTAATCAATTGTAAAGCTGTGATGACCAAAATAGACTTTAAAAAGAAAAAAAAGAAATCCTGTAACTAAGCCTATGTAGTGCTAGTATGCTTTCTCCAAACTGTAGCCTTACATTACTGGGGGTTCATTACTTTGCCATTTTATCATCCTAATTGTTGGCAAAAAAAGCTGTTTGCAGAACAGCAAGTTCTAGAAAATTGTGCTCACCTCATGATTCACCTGCACTAAGTAGCTGAAGCTGAAAGCCTCAACAAGTTACTTACAGCTGTGAAAATAATAGGACATGTACCCTACCACAGTCAAGAAAATGGGCCATTCTGATCACTGGGTACAGTAATGAATCTTCAGTAGTATCAGGACTAAAGCACACAGGGACGTAGTTTTGGGATTAGGTTTGTTGTTATTAAGACGTGCAGGTCAAAAATAAATTCCACAACAGTTTTTTTAATGTACTAAGAGTCAGGAATTCAAAATAAATAAGCAAACACTACTGAAACAACTCCTCTTTGAAATGAGAAAGGTAAATTCAGTGTAGGTTTTTGGTTATCAGCTGATGTTTCAAAACAGGCACCTAGCAAGGTATCTGACCTTTCATAGGCTTCCAGCACCAAGATCTCCTTTCCCATTATTTCATTTGGTAATAGAGTAAAACACCACCACTGATGATAAAAGGCACTTTTAAAAAAAAAAAAAAAAAAATTAAAACTTGTATTTAATATGTAAAGGCCAGAATATCTTCTGCCTACAGCAATCAGCAAGGCTTCAATCACACCTAATAGTGTCACTTAAAAGCAACCCTTTCCAATGTGGTTGCTGCCTTTAATGCTGGTGGCAAACCCATACACCACACAGGCAGGTGGAGCACTTTACTCATACATCAAGACTTCCGTCATTTTTCATGCTGGCTTACCTACTGCGGGCTGTACAGTTCCAGTATTTGGGGGAAAACCATTTAAGTAAACAAAAATAAAAAAAAGAAAGGTCAATCAGAAGTATATTCTAGCTGACTACAGATGTATAAACCTCAGATGACTTCCCAGCTTCAACAAGTTACCCAAGGTAGATGCCATAATATGCTTGGGCAGCCCTAAACAAAGCAAAGCATTGGGCTGGCTCAGAGATAGAATTTTCTAAGTGTTACTCAAGGAAAAATTATAGTTATCATGTCTGGCCCAACTCTAAACTTTTCTACCAGCTTGTCTCAAGACAGCTGTACCTTAAAAACTAGATAAGCAAATGTGACTTATCACACACTATACTACTAATATACAGGACCTAGTTGTGTAGACACAAATAGAGAAAGCAGAGCGTCTCTTCCCTCCACCATACATCCACATTCAGCATTGGAGAAGTCGAGTATTACAGTTTGAAACCAACCATTTCACCTTTGCTCTTCTGATCTGTAGAATTTGTAGCACTTTGCAGACAGAAGGAAATTAAAACAGAGACAACACTTTCAAAATACATACAAATCCCCTTAAATGGCAACCTTCAAAAGCAGCTGTCCTGGTTATTTTGACCAGGTCATTAAAGCTTTTATTTATACATATATATAAAAAATATCAAAAAAGTCACACACACAACCTACTTTGTTAAATACTCAGTCATCCAAACTTTCAGGAACTCATTCTTCTTGTTGGCACACATTTTTCAGACATCTAGTCATACTGTATGAGTAACAGGTTAGGAGTCAAGAACTCCAAAATCTCCTTTTGTTTTTTTAAGCATTACCTGCAACATCATCTTGCTTAGACTTTACCTAATCAAGACATTTGTCACCTTTTTAAGAAGTCTGACTTTGCTGCACTCTGGATTATGCACAGAGTGTAACACACTCCTTACCTGGAATGGTCTTTTGCTAGTTTTCCAGTTGCTGATTATAGCAATACACATCCATAACCTCAACTAAGTTCAAAGAAGGGAGGGGAAGAAGGAGGGAAGAGTACACGTGGACATGAGAACAAATAAGATCTATCTAACTTTGGGAAAAAAATATATCTATATTTCCAGTATTTCCTTATTAATAAAAATACACCAAAGATCTTTAATAAGATTACCTGGTTTAACGGAGGTGAAATTTCAATACACAAGGAGAACTTAAAATGTAGTATTTAAAAAAAAATACTTAGTAGTAGTATTTATCTAGTATTACTATGTAGTAAATGTAGTATTTAAAAAAAAAAAAAAAAAAAGAAGCATTTACATCATCCAATGCCTTATTCAAGCAGTTAAACACTAAACACCAATGCTGATAGGAAAGGAACATGCTTGCAGAACTCTCCAGATTTACAAAAGGGAGATGCCCCCACCCCGCAATGAAATTCTACTGCAGAGTACATTGTTGATATGTAGTTAGATAAACCCTCTAACTCTAGAACAAAAATCAGTAAGTAAATAGAATACTATGAAGCTGAGTAAATTCAAAAGCTGGAAATAGGAGAAAGTTTGCCTCGATTACTATGTTCATACCCACATACAACACTTTTACACTTTCAAGCTTCATAATCTCTATTGAAAGATGCTTCCAATACTCTAATCTATTTAAGCAGCAAATCCTACACTCATTAAACCTGAGAAAGGAGAAACTGGAATACTAGTCTAATTAAGAAGTGCTAAGCATTAACCAGATTAACAGAACATACACTTTTTTCAAGTATTCTCCGATGTTTTGTTAAACATCTGTTTTTCCTACTTCACTTCCTGTTCTCTCTCTCTCTCTCTCTCTCTCTCTCCCTCCCCCACCAGACAGGAAATTGTCTTGACAACAAATGAATCAGCTAGAAGTAGAGCTCAGCAGCCATCAGCTGATTCTTCACTGTTTACAGGCACAACACTTCAAAAAGCAGTGCCGCTTTTCCTAAGTGACCACAGCAGTTCTAAATGCATTTCATTAGAATAAACATTTAAATACAATCAAACAAGCCATTTGAAGAAGAGAGCTAAGTAATTAATTATTTTGATCTCAAGATTACAAAAGCAAGCCAAGAAACAGTGTTGTATGTCAGCACACTTCCCTGAAATAACTGAACTCACAGCAAAACCCATTATAATTGTCAAATCACAGGATCTACAAACCTGTTTCTAGATAATTACTTGAGGAGGAAAAAAGAAAAAAAAAAAGAAAAAAAAAGCCAAATAGAAAAATACTCAAATAAAATACCCAAACAGCAAAACCGGTACATTTACTCTCTAGAAGCCAACTGGAAAAACATTATTGTACATATTCTATAGCAGCCACTATATTTTTATACTATTACACTGCCAACTCCACATTAGTATTACTGCATTTTGTTCCCTCCATAGAGTCTAACCCCAAGTATAAACACACATCTTGTAAAGTATTTTAAATTTGAAATTAGCATTCCAATAGGCAGTTTCTACAGAAACTGGCCTATTTTAGGACTGTTACAGGATTTATGTTTTGGCAGTTAAGAATGTTTCAAGAAATCTATCACTCAGTGCACTGAATATCAGTCTTAATGCTTTTGGGATTCCTATCACATTCTAAGAAAGAATATAAAAAAGTAAAATTAGTATGGTTTTTGAAATAGCAAGCAAATTGCTTAAAAACAAACAAGAACAACAACAACAAAAAAAACCAAGAACTTTGGATGACTAACCCAAACGTGCAAGACTCCAGTGCTACAATTAGTCCAACTACAAAGCTCTGAAACAGTCGAAGTGCCTCTTACCACAATTGCATGCGGAGAATGCACTAAGGCCTTAAGTTCATTCAGGTCGTTCTCAGCCTGCAGAAATTGGCATAAGGGGAAAAAAAAAAAAAAATTGTATGAGGAGGGTGGATTGTGAATTCTCTCACAGATACTATAAATTTAAACAGCAGCTAGTACAGTCCTGTAAGCCCTACGTTACCTTATCCCATTCTCCTTCCATGACATGATTGCGGAATTTGGTAGCAGAAGGATGTTCTAAACGACATCCTGACTCTTGCATGAGAAGATCAACAGTCTGGCTGCAGGAGAGATACAGTGTAAAAAAACCCGACCAGTTTTACCCTCAACAAATACACCGCCTCCTATGACAGCAGTTTACCATAGTTAAAAGCAACTTTAACAGAGTAAGAACACTATGAGCAGACCCAGGAGCTTGTCTGGAAGATCCCATAGAGTGTCTGGGTCTAAAGCAAGTTGTGGATAAGTTTGAAAGCTCTAATGGGATCCGGCTTCCCAGCCCCCGCAAACGGGCATCCCTGAATAGCAGACAGGCTTCATGAAGAAAGATACAGACTGTAAACCTATTAGCTACTGGAAAGGATTCCCCCCATTCCCCTTCCCCCAAGGGGAACAACAGAAGTGGCCCTCACTACTTGCTCATGAAATACATGTGCAACAGGTCTTACTTTTTCTTCTTGTGTGAGCTGCTCCTTAAAATACAATAAACAAGCTCCCAAACCTGAAGCCCTCCCCCCTTTACACTAAAAATAGCTTATTTACTGTTGTTGTCATCTATGAATAGTCACGAGTTGTGTGCTGCCATAAACTTGCCTCTTGTGTCAGGCACGATTTATTTTATGTCTCCAGCTCTGTAGGACTGAGCCGACCCATCCTACACTGCCATTAACATGGGGCTTGGGGCAGCTATGTGAAGGCCTTGCAGAGCTTCTAGCTATAGCCTCCTTCCAGGATTATGATACGTTCCTGGCTTTACTCATCAAAATCAATGCAGGTATCTATAGCTCTACCTATCTATACATATAGATAATAAGTTCTTAGACTTCCTCTTCTCCACTAGAAAGTTGCTTTCCCCTTTCTGATTTTAAGGAAGGGCCGACATAAAAAGATTACCCATGGACAAGATGCCAGTATCAAAAGCAAATGTCCGAAA
>VZSV01000278.1:467776-485842 GCA_013398735.1 Nothocercus julius
TTTGTTTCATTTTATAATTTTATTATATTGTATTTTATTATTTTATTTACTTTATTTTATTTTTCCTAATCTTATTTTATTCTATCTTATTTTACTTTATCCTTCCTTTATTTTACTCTATCTTATTTCATTTTAATAAAATAAACCAGAAATACTCGATGGCCACGCAGCGTGGCATCGGCCAGGTTGGGTGCAGGTAGTTTCCTTATCCGCTCTAGTTCTGTCCGTCGCGGTGGAGCCGTCGGTCAGCGCAGGAGATGGGGTAGTGGCACTGCTGCTGTCAGGGTTTGGCACGGAGGCGCTGGCCCTCCAGGGTCCCAGCCAGTGCTCGGAGGTGCCACCACCATCCGTCCATCTGTCCGACCTCCATCCTGTGCGGCCAGGTGGGAACCTGAGTCACAAACTCTCTGCTTGGAAGTCACAGCCGGGGTCAAGCCTCCCTACATCTAACGTGGATGCATTGAACGTTTTATTGGGCTTCAGAGCCTGGAATTTTCATCTTGGCTGTTCTCAATGTTTTCTCCAAAAGCCAGAGGGAGATAATGAAGTTTTATTTATTTATTTATTTATTTATTATTTATTTTGTTTTGTTTTTCCCTAATGGAAGCTGTGATTAACATCTGATCTCCTGCCTTTGGGAGCAGAGGTTTTGGGAACAGCGAGTATTACAGGCTGGTGATGACCGGGTGAGCTTGGACAACATGGCCCTCCCCAGAGAGCGGCTTCGAAGACTCCTAGATGTGGGAAACCACCAGCCAAAGAGCAGCTGGAAAGTCCGTAAAGAGACAAAACCCTTGAGGGGTGAAACCACGGGAGCAGATGAGAGCGGAGACCCCAGCAATGGCCGTCGGTGCTGCTCTCGGCCCTGCCGAGGCCTCCAAGGCTGCTTGTCCTGGAAGAGCCGAAGCGCTCGCAGACCTGAGGGAAAGGCTGCCGGGAGACTGGTGGCCGAGGTTTCCATTCTGTGCTTTGCGGGTTCACCAGCTGCTATTAGAGAGTGTTTTGCTCGTGCTGCAACCGCTGCCACGTGCCTCTTCATCACAGTTTGGTTATTCTTCCTCAGTCCCCCCCACTCCCTAGAGGTCTGTAATTTGAAGGTTTGGGCAAAGGCAAACTCCAAAGAGCGCGGATTCGTGGCTGGGGCTTTCACAGGGAGAAGGTTGCCCATTGCGGCGCTGCCGTGTTGGGTGGGCTGTCCCAGACGCTCCCCTGCCGCAGGGGAGGCTCTGCGCTCATCGGCTGCACGGGGCAGCCGCTCCGGTCGGATTGGAGCGGTTGAGGGGAGGAAGGAAGCCGAGGAGTCTGTGAAGGGCACGTTTGTGATGAAATAAGTGCACGGTCTCTGCTGCATCTGGAGAAGTTTGCGCGGGGAAGCGGCTCTGCGCGCCGTGGGCGGCAGGAGGGCGTCGTGCGCAGCAGCAGGCTGCGCCATCGCGTCGAGGAGGTTTTCTCAGCCGAGCGAGAGAAGCGCTTGGAGCTGACGAGAGCCAAGCATGACCTTTCAGAGGCTCATACCGCTCCGTTCATCACCGTGAAAGCCCTTACGCCCCCTCCTCGCCTCACATCCTTCCCGGGGGGAGGAAATTCCCTGCCAGAAACACACAGAACTGAAGGGAGAAGCTCAGTATTGCTGGAATGGCGCAGGCCCCTGGCCACCGTGAGGAAGCGAGTCCAGATCTGGGATGTGATTTCTCAGTCCTCAAAGTTTCCTCGAAGTTTTTCAGGTTCCCAGCTGACATAAAGAAGGAGTTGGGTCCCCACTAAGGTGGGTATTGCTAGACCAGGCCCTAGGCTGCACATGGAGACTTCTAGAGCAGGTTTTCCCCCTCAGTCTCCTTACTAGGCACCAGGAAGGGGGTCCTGAGCCACAGGTCTGTGGCTCTTACACCTTTTTCCCTGTCCCGTAACAAGGAAAAGGAGACTCATGAAAGGGGCAGTCGCACTGACCGGCCTGTGCAGCTGTGTGGTCAGCTCAGGCCCAGTTTGGATCCTAATCCTATTCCCCACCCTGATGAGACACAGCGAATATAATGACAGAGCAAAGAAGCATGCAGCAAGTAGACGAATCAACTACTAAATATAAAACACATCCCCTTGTGACAGAGTGAGGACTTGATTGTAATAACAGAAGTATGTGTTCATTATATTCAGATATCTTTTCCAAAGTTTCTCTAAATAGAGCATAAAAGTAACAGTTCAGCTATGAAAATTGATTAAGTTCTAAGCACTCAGAAGAGGAATTTTAGAGGCAAATTTTGGCCACCTTAACCACAGCTGTCGTGATATCACTAACCATATTACTGAAGAACAGAGGTCATCTATAACCACACAGAACATGTACAGTGCTCACTCAATGGCAATTCAAACAACTTCCTATTGTATAAAGCCGCATACTTAATAGAAATATATTTCAGAAACAATTCTTAATTATTGTAAAAGTTTAGAAGACCAGACAGACAGTTTTCTGTATATAAAAAAGAACACCAACAAAATGAACAAATACAGGATTTGTTGAATAAATGGCATCTTTATATGCAAGAAAGCTGTCTTGAGATATTCTTAAGTAAATATAAATGTTCTGGCCCTCTAGGAGAGTTGGAAACTTCCTTTCTTCAGAGAAAAATAAAATCTGCCATTTTTAGGTCTGGTAAGTTTTAAAAGAATCACCATTGAATTGTCATTTTTGTGTTGACTACAACTAATAAAACTCTGGCTAATTTCTCTCTCTCTCTCTCTCTCTCTTTTTTTCCCCATTTTGCTTTAGAGTAGGATCAAGCAGGAAGTCCAGATCTGAATAATAGGAAGGAACTCTTTCATTAAGAGGTTGGGAGTTTTTTTTATGACTGTCATTTAAAGCTACTTATGCAAAGCTGAAATATTAGAAAATATTTGAGAAGGTCCTGGAGAGATGGATTAGTAGTCAAGGCTGTGATGAAGGTAATGAATCGTTTGATTTCCTCCTATCAGGTGTATGCATTTATACTTTACTCTTTTTCTGCAGCAACTTTGAGGTTACTGGAAACAAACCAACTAATAACAAAGAACAAAGGAAGAAAGAAGCATTTAGAACAATTGTTTTTTTCCACAGTATGAACTAAATGAATGCCTGAACATACACCAAACCTGCATATGTTTTCAGCCTTCAAAACAAGAAATATAGATGAAAAACAACCACTTTCCTTAAACAGCATTTCTAGAAAGCATTCTGTCAATAGAGGGTTTGTAAACAAACTACAGTTGACTGTAACTCCGTCAGTTCACTCAGACGGCGGTCAGCGTTTAAGTTACAAAGGGGGAATCTGGAAAGCCAAAGCTTGGCTGCAAAGGATGCCATAAGCTTGACTTCATTAGGATTTCTCATATTGTCTTCCTCAGTAGCTTTATGACTGGGGAGATGGGCACAGATGGGCAGGCTAGGCAGACCACAAGGTGTGGGAAGAACTGGTCATACTACCAGGCTCAAGGGGTAGTGGTTTGTCAATGGTTTGAAGTCTGACTCATGGCCAGTTAGGAGTGGAGTTCCTCACAAATCAATACTGGAGCAGCCCCTGCCTGGCATCTTCTCAAAGACTTGAGAGCTGAGGCACCAAAATGGGAAGACCAGCTGTGGTGTTGGTGCCAAACCAGTTGATATTCCCTCCAACTTCAGTTTTCTTTGATTCTAAATAAGCTTTGTGGAAGAATCCCTGGCTGTGCTGGGAGCAATTTGGTGACTCTGCTGTCACATCTCTGCCTGAGGTTATTGAAACTATGTCCCAAAGCTGCAGTGGGTGCACTTTTAGGCAACATCAAAGTGTTGCCTTTTAGATCAGCTCTTAGGTGGAAGGGATACAGGCATTAGCACTGCTGTCATAACATTAATATTTAGCAACCAATCCCATTCTGTCTCCTGTCCACGAGTCATGTCACAATGACTGACATTGACCCCATGCTCTCCTGAGCAATTATGATGTGGCATGCTAACAAAAAATAAGGTCAAAAAGTACTGAAGATCCCATATATTGTGGAATATTATGTTTAATACATGATGTGTTGTCTTACATGTTCAATTGGTCAATACAATTTCTTATATGAAGAGCCCACAGACACGTGGCTTTTCCTCTGCTTTTCTTGTCACAGATGTCTTTCTGGATGCCTGGCAAACCAGGCCACCACATATTGGGAAAAGCTGTGTTTATCTGTATGGATATATAAATACATACTGATGTGTCTGATGAAACTTGTACTTACTGTGCAAGGTCTCTGATGCCTCATGTAGAGCAAGACAATGTAGTAGATAGCCCGGCTGTTAACCTGACATGTCAGACTCGCTTTGCACATGTGGGTTATCTCTCTGGGATTACCCTAGGTTTTGGCCTGCAAAGCCTGGCTATCTGGTGTATCTGTGGCATATCAGTCACTTCGTGAGGTATTAGATGGCTGTGGGTAGCCAGGATTTGGAAAGACGGCATGAGAAATGTATGGACATGAAATGGGCAGAACAGCAGCATGCATGGATGGCTTTTTTGTTGTTATTGTTTTGCATGTTGATCCATGTACACGTTTGCTCTAACACTTCGTAAACCCCATTTTGACCCCTCTGTGTAGCAGGAGCCGAGGGGCAGCCCTGGTGCTTGTTGCCCAGAGAAGCCCAGCGGTGGTTTCATTCTGTAGGGCTTTCCAGGCCCATTGTTCCGTGCGTAGGATATTGAGTGGCACTTAGTTCCTTAATGTTAATATGCAGGTCTCCTGTCCAGAGCTCGGAGGGGTTATCAGTGTTTCTGAGCAAGATTAGATTTATCCTTCTATTGTTGCAGTTATTTTACTTTTCCTTCTTGCGGGCCGCTCCCCTGCTTTTTACCCAGTGCTGGCTCTCAAGGCACTTGTTATTTCAGGGCTGTTAAGCCCTGTGTCTGCCAGCTCCCACGGCACTCCTAGAGCCTAACCATGCATGGGGTAACCCTGGCTTTTCTCTTGCCTCGCCATCGAAGGAGGTCCCATCTCTTGAGAGACGTGGAGACAAGTCCGTTCTGCCTCATCCCTTCCCTCTGGAGGGATTTCTTGCTGTGAGCTCTTACACCTGGAGCTAAAAGCGCAGGGCTGGATGAGCAGACTGCAGGATCTCATATGCACTCTGGAGTGGGCAGAGAGGGGAAATTATTACGTAATCACCAGTAGATTATATCTAAACATTAAGCATATGAATAGCTTGTTGGAGCCCAGGGACTACTTGATAATTTTTTTTCTGTCTTAATCAGGGAACGTATGGTTTTCCCAAGACTGCATGTGGAAGGGTGAAGTGCCAGAACATCCGTACTTGTTTTGGACAAGAGATTAAAGGTTAATCTCATAAGGACGTCATTGCACTACTATTTAAGTTTCTCTTATTCTAAGGGAAATCACTGTTTTTTTTTTTTTGCAGAAATTGTATCTTTGCTTGAAATATATTTTGCACAAAAACTTCTCCATCCTTTTTGTTGAATATTACATCAGAAATAAAGAGCCATCAAGTTAGAGAAAATATTCCCTCATATGTCTCCATGCATTTGCATGGTAAAAAAACTTCACTACTTCACCTGCTTTGTAACGATCTTCCAGTTCATGAACTCTGACCATGCTCCTATTTCAAGATGTCGTAAAGTTTCAAACTGCTAATTCAATTGAAACCACAAGGTACCACCAATGACCTGGCACAAAAATATTTCCTCTCCATACTTGAAGCTGGATGTCATTCCAAAACTGTATTAGCCGGAGATCCAAGATGGGCAAATACAGTCATAGTCAAGCAGCATTGAAGTCTCATGAGTAAAGCTCTCAGAAAGGTACCAGTCAGGAGAGAATTTTTTTTTTTTTCCTATGGCTAACATCAAGCTGTAAGATATTAAACTGTATAATCTTAAACTTACGACCTTAACATTTTATGGCTTCCAGAAGAGTTTATTCAGGTCCTTTTCCAAGACTTCTAATCTCTTATAGCTTAATGTTTTTGTCATTGACTAATACTTGGGCTTTTGCTGCTAAAACAACTTCATTTCTCAAATAGAAAAAGTAATGCTCCCTAAATTTTCTAAAATAGTTTTTTTTTCCTTTTTTTTTTTTTTTAAAAAAAGGGCACAACCTGTGCAATATAGGTGGAGCTAGTCTTTTACTGACTTTTGTTAGGGTTGAGCAATGGAGTTTATTTGAATCTTTGCCTCACAAATAATGCAGTCATACACGAGAATTAAAGCTTTATGCTCTTGTGGCTTCTCTCTTAAAGAAGAATGCCAGGAGGTTTTACGAAGCATAGTGTGGTATGGAGGCTTTTCTGACATGCATTTGGCTATGTTACTCACTACCAGTTGACTAGTAGGAAACATAGCCTGCATATTGCCATTCCTATTTTTATCTATCAGCACATAATGATACAATATACCCAATTATGTCCCTAGATTTTTCTAATTAATTAGTAGCTTTCTGTAAACACCCAAATCTTCTATTTAAGCATCTCCTTGGAAAGCCGCATCCAAGAGAGCACTGTGTCCTGCTAGAGAGCATACAGAGCTGGAAGGCACAGTGGGAGGTGGTTCAAAGTGGAAAGAGGAAAAAGAAGATTTAAAAAATCAGGATAAAGGCTTGGTTTTGTAAAATCTTCACTGTATATGTTGACTTGCTTCTGTGGGCAGTCATATTTAGCACATTTTCACAGTAGGAACTTAGTATTACAAATTAGAACAAGCCTGTCTCCTGGAAGCACGTAGCTACTGCTCGGTTGCACCCTGTGGCTGCCCCAAGCCTTGCAGTACTGAAGTGATCTCAGCTTTCTCTCTTAAAAACAAAAGCTGCTGTCCCTGCCGCAAAGAGATTCCCCACGTGTTGTTAGGAGCGTCGTGCCAAAGACACGCAGTGCCAAAGACACAGCTGAACAGGACGAGCGCCATTCTACCCGAAGCATTGGCACTGATAAAAGTAGGGAGTTGGGTGCATTTGATCTGCTTTGCTGTTATTGTGGCAAGGACACTACTAGCAGGAAAAACCTTGGTCGTTTTAAAAACAGAGGGCGTTAACTTAAACCATCTCACCTGATTTTATATGTCTATAAATTAGGCACCTGGCCTAAGCTATTCTTCTAGGCTTCCTCTGGAAAGAGTCAGGCGCCTACAAAGGTGATTCATCACAGATCCTTATCTTAGAAGGGGATGAATCACTTTGGATGCCTTTCTCCATTGACATTAGGGGGGAGCCTAGCCCACCAACATTAGACCAAGCCACTGCCTTTTAGGTGACTAAAGTTAGAAGAGGCAAATTCTTACCTAAAAGTTAGAAAAATAGAGACTTGCAGTAGTGGTTATGTTTACAGTTTAAATGATAGATTTGAAAATGCAAACAGCCTCCTCACGGGTGGAAGGTGCCAGGATGCTGCAGAGAGTCACGCTGAGTTATGCCCATTGAGCAACCTGCTCCCACAGGAGATGTGAGGAGGCCGGCCTGGGACTCGTGAGCTGCACCCAGCTGCAACCCGCTCACATCTGACTCCCATGTTGGAGACATCTTGCCTCTGTCACTGTGTTCCTTTACTCAGCCCGGGGGGAAAACTAGCCAGGAAGTCCTCCTGTGAGGCCAGTAGTGCCAGCTCGCCTGATGAGGCAGGAGAAGATCCTGGGGTGGCCTCCAGGGATCTCTGAGGATCTCCATCTCCTGTCTCCTCCCTGCAAGCTGCTCACAGAGCTCTCTAGTCTCTTGGTTCTCCCAGGTTACGTGTTTTGTGGCTCCTGGGCCTAGAAAGATTCTCACATGTGCAGGTCATTGCATAATAAAAGGTGGCCACTGCTGCTTGATTACTTTTGTCACTTTACAATAATATGTGAATTACTCAAATTATTATGGAGTTGTTTTGATACCCGTACCAGTGCAAGAAGCAACATATGAGCATAGTAAGTTCTACTGTATCGGCATATACATGTATCAGCCACTAGCACTTCCTCGTTATTCCCACAAGCTCTTTTCCTTGGTAGAAACAAGAAAAGTGGCCGATGTCGAATCTCTCCTCTTGGAAATAAGGCTCTCTTCAAAACTCAAAAATATGCCTTTTTGTTTCCTAAAAGCATTCCTTGTCCATTAAATTTTGTAAAGTCGCTTATGCCAAAATAAATTATTGTTATACCTTCTTAGGCACTAGTATAGTAGCATTATTTCAACATTGAGAAGAAGCTTAACATCACCTTAGTTGTTATTAAAGCTCGATCATACAGCTACCTTTAAGTGTTTGGAGCTTCATTACAGTCGTTAAAGGATATTAGATGCTAAAACATCCTTGATATCTTTTGTACACAGAACTAATAAATTATGTACTACTTGATCATTTTTATCATTGGTTAAATAACATTTTAAATCAATATCCTTAACAAAATATCAGTTAATACTGTTAACAAAATATATCCCTGCTACCATGTTAAAAATTTCATCCTATTTTACATATGTTCTCAAGTTTGTCATAGAAATGATAATTTCAGATATGCTTCTCAAGATCTTAAATATTTGGCCTAAGTCTTTTTCGCTACAAATACTTTGAATAACAGTAAGTTGCAGTAGATTCAGACTGTCACTTGTACTTTGGTTTTGAAATAACAATATTGCATATATGGCTATTGCAATATCACTCAGTTCCCAAGATTAATTTGAAGACTTCAGTTTTTAATGCATCCTGCTAGAAGGCTCAACCTGCTGAATTTTACACTGGGCCTTTGTAAGCCCTAGGGAACAGGGCTACACCATGTTCAAAAGGGAGCACGTTCAGGGCCAAGGCAGTATAGGCTGAGGTCGGCACAAGTTTTGCCACTGGCATAAACATGATCAAAATAAGGCCTATAAATTATGACTTCAGTGGTATTTAGGCTGTGCTGAAATATGCTTTCCTTCAACAGTGGGCATAAATATACCTTCTCATTTCTAAAGCTGTTCTCATCAAGGGTTGTCAAGCTCAGCCCTCACTTTTATATATCAGTACATTGGATTTCTGTTTACATAGATCAGGGTGCATTTTTTTCTTTCGGTTTTCTTAGAGGTTTTCAAAGGCAGAAAAGAGTGTGTCATTGTTCTGAACAACACTGGCATGCAAATAAACAATACTGAAACTTGGAAGTGTTAATTAGAAATTATTATAACCTGACTGACCTGCCTTGGCATTATGGTATCTTGCCAAACTGGCTTTATATTCCTACACGTGTCTGATTTGTGTCTGTGGTAATGATTTCATGGAATCATTTAGTTTAATCCTGCTTTAGATTTATCTGAAGAAGAGCAAGCAAAAACAAAGTGATGTTCACTGGGTTTGGCCCAAAGCGATTAACTCAATATTCAGGGTAGATTTCTGTTTTAGTAATTTCAGGTACATGATATGTTGCAATTGCTATTTGTTACTTAAATGAGTTTTCCACTGGTTTAGCTCTGAATGCCAGTGTAAGATGGGCTTAGAGCTGCGCACGCCTCCTGCTGCAGTGCACTTTTTTTTGTAATTGCTATTGGTGTGAGATCATGATTGGCTCCATTTAAATAAATTAGCCTTTACTTGCATGATGCCATTAAGCAACAACGTAGTAATTAGACCCAACTTGTCACAATTTCTGATTCCCTTGCCATCCATGCAGCTCTAGCAAAGCACAGCAATTTATGAACAGGATGGACCGCCTCATCTGGCTCGACTGGAATCTCCCTTCCAGGGGTCCCTCAGGTCTTATTCCTGTGCCCCAAGATTTTGCACAGACATCAGTGGGCTATTCCAGGGTCTTTGAAGGGAGGTGGGTCCAACATCTTGCTTCCTCCTAGCTTCAGGTGTGCAGAGATGCTCGACCGCTGACCCGGACGCGGGGAGCGGAGCATCTCCTGCTCCGGGGGCTGGCCGGGCCACCGGCAGAGCCGCACAGCCCGGGTGGAGCAACCCCGTGACGCACCTACGGAGCATCTTGTTTCGGAGCTCACCCGGGAGCAGAGCAACACTGAGCTCTGCACTCACATCCTACATTTAGCTGTAGCTTCATATGAGTAATAAAGCAGGAGCTAAACCAAAGCTATTCCAAATATGCAACTCTGCGTGGCACAAACGCCAGAGCAAGTGCTGTGGGACCCCACACCGGGGTCAGTGCTGTAGTCAGTGGTTGTCAGTGCAGTTTGACACGTGTGGTTGTAAGCAGCATAGCAGTGTTGTCAGCATGGTTTATCATACTGTCGTTTTGGCCTCTTCTGTTTTTCAGAAATTTTCACAAAGAATTACTGGCGGTTATTTTTCTGTTCCCTTAGTAAGACATGAGGTGGTAACTGCAATTCAACATTACATTACATTGCTTACATGACATTATTTACAGTGTACAAACACAATACTTTTAATATCCATGTGTCAAAAACGCCTTTAGGCACAGGCAAGATGAATCCTGCTTTTGGAGATATTTAATACAAACTTAAAATGAATGTCTGTCCATGCCCCAGGAAGCTGCCAGTTTAGAAACAAAAGACGATATGGAAAGCTGACATAATCAGAATGGCTTAGATGGTGGGGGCAGATATCCCAGAGCCTTTTTTTTTTTTTTCTTAACATTGACACCTCAGTCTTTGAAACTGTTGGAAATAAGGAAGTTGCTACATTTGAGAAGGCATAGGAAGGAAAGGGGAAAGGAAAGATAAAAAGGCAGAGTAGTGTGAAGGGAAAGGGCAGATAGGACTTGAATCAGAGAAACTTTGGTTTAATACTTTGGAACAACGCAATAATACATAAGGAATCAGTCCAAAATTCTCAAATAGGTTGCTGATGCTTTATGGCAGCTTTAAAGTCCAGTTGGAAAAAATTCTCTTTTCTCCAGGAAACTGAGTTCATCTGCAATACTTTTCTCCTCCAACTCAAGTGACTCGTGTTAAAGGAGCAACTTTCAGACAAGGGCCCTGGATTGAGTCCTGTTTGGGTACAGTGGAAAATTTCCAGCTGAATTTTAAAGGACTATTCACCTCTGTGTCTGGACTGTTAATTTGCAGTGGGGTCACTCTCAGCTTACACTACTGCTAGGACATTAATGCTCTAAATAACTGCACCTGCTATGGTAATGAAAGTGTGTATAATAGCTCCTGTAATTTAGAAAATTGGGTATTGTGTTGGGGTTGGAAGGAGGAGGGAAGGGCATAAGAGACAAGGACTTGTTCAAAAGGAATAGAGATTTCAGATCACTTGCCATACTCTTGCCACAGTGTTATCAGTGCTGCTAGTACAAAGCTTTCACTATTTTACCAGCTCTTTTCAACTTTGCAGCTGAATGTGTTAAAGAGTAGGAGGGCTTTCTGAGTAAGGAGAAAGGGAATCAGGATTGTGTGAGTTTAAAAATAATTTAAAAAAAGCGCTTCCTATTTTTTTGCTAGCACTGTTTTAAGGTTGGGAGATTAGTTTAAGATTGATCTTTATGATCCGTCTAACCTGATATCTGCCAGAAAATAAGTCATCAGGCTTCCTTGAATCATAAAACCACAGGAAAACACGCTGGAAGGGACTTTGAACAATCACCTAATCCATTCCTTGCTCCAGTCCCAGAACAACGAAACCAATATGATTCCTGATAAATGTTCATCTAACCTGTTTTTGAAATCCTTCATAACCTCCCCAAGCAATCTACTCAAGTCCTTAATGCTGCCTACTGTTAAAAAGCCATTTCTAATGTCTAATCCAAACCTCGCACCTGCTGTTTACACCCATTACTTCTTATCGTGCCATACTAGGCATGAAGGACAGTTCAGTTCTCTTCCTTCCTGCACCCATCTTTTATGTGTTAGATAACGCTTACATTGTTTTAAGTGAATACAATATATGCCTTATTATGTATATAAGGCGTGAGATGAAAATAGGTTATTACAGGAAATAATAGGGAAAAAAAAAAAAAACAAAAACAAAAAACTTGTTTCCAGCTGAAATAGTCATTTTAGCCAATTAGGTAGCAAGTCTCTGAGATGGAGAAGTAGCTATGTGCTGGAAAACAGTGGGCAGGGCAGGAAGATTTGCTTAAGGCAATCTGGGGCTCCAAACACAGTGCATAGGAGGGAGGCCGATGCCTACCGTGTGTTACGCATCCCTTACGACAGCGCCCGCTTGGCATTTCAGCCTCACCTGCCCATGTCCCAGACTGTATCTCCAACCAGCCACCTGGACTGCGGTCAGCAGCTGTAGGTGCTTCTGTTCAGCACGATTTGCAGAGATCACATTAGTTCTTCTCTTTCCTATTTTCCTCTCTCTGTTTCTGAAGTTCAACTCAACTCCTGTGTCTGCATGGAAAAACCTTCCTCCTCCTTCATCCTTCTTATGGATCCCAGCAAAGATACCCAAAACTCTGATACCCCATATGATCCCAGATATGACCCCCAACTGATCTCCACACCTACCCCACACTGATCACTCCTAGCACCTGCGCTGCAGGGCTTTCCTTGGCACCAGGCAGGCATCCTGGTGGCCACAGGCCCATAAAAGCCCTGGCCTGCTCATCTTAGCATCTGAAATGCATCTGAAATGGTGTTGAGTATACCAGCAAAATGGTTAGATTCCCTTGCCGGTGAATTGTTTTCTACAAAAAATGATTCTCCTGTCACAGAATTTTGGGGGCGAGATATGGAAATATGGAAATTATTATTGAAGTCCTTGGACTCAAAAATTGTCTTATTCTGTTCTAGTGGAGAAAATCTGCCACAAAGACCCAGAGTAATTGAATTTTACTTCTAGATTAAATCTGAAAGCCCAATTTCCATTTTGCTATGGTTTCTAGAGCAACACATTTTGTATAATATTGTAACTGTACCTTCCACTTATTTTTAGTGAGGAAACCATTTCCTTCTCTTAGTGAGGGCTTAGGGGAATGTCATCTCTAATGGTAAGAATTGTGTTTGAAAGGAAGCAAACTAAGTATCTGGAAAAGTCTTTTAAGTGCAGAGTTTACTGTAGATTATCGTGACACCCAGTGGCCAGAACCATAAATTGGATGACTGCAGGGAACCTAGAGACTGCACCAAATCCTGAGATGAGCCTGCTTAAAGTCTGCTTTTAATAGCAGTAGTATGCTTCTCCTTGGTAATGAGCATATAGCAAAAATAAATTATTTGGGGGGGATGTAAGATTTTGATCCTTTGCTTTATGTTTTATCATATTTAAAATATATCTACATGCATTATATATGTAGATATAATACAATACAAAACTTCTTAATCTCTTGTGATGCCGAGGATATAGCTCAGATAAAACATATGGGGTGCCAGAGAGCAAGTCACTTGATCGCTATGAAGTACGAAATGGCTTTTATTGCTCGCTGCCTGGACATTGGTGCGGAGGACGGGGACCAAGTTCACCACCTCTGTTTGCTGCTGACTCACGGGGTGACTTAGGGCAAATTCCTGATAAATCCTCCCGCCAGTCTGCTGAGAAAGGTACAAGGTGGAATTAGTAACTAGCCTCGGAGGCATTCAGTTATGACCGTTTATGCCATAGTCAAGAACAATTAAATTATATGCTGTGCATATTCACGTCATATTTTTGTTCACAGACGTAGTATTTTTTGTGTGGTGTATTTACTGCAGAGCACTGGATCCACGTGTAGTGCATCATATACCGAGGAAGTGAGAAATTCATATCTATTGTCTATAGGGCACCAGACACATAACAATTACTGCAGATGACATGCTTTGAATAAAGGAATATTGTCAAAATTCATAATATCTAATTGTAGTGGGCCACACAGCACATGACTGTAATATATACTGTTGTATATATAAAAACCTCATGGAACTTAGGGCTTTCGTATGAGTTACACAGCAAAACAAGCAACATCAGAAGGCATCTAGGTAGAAAACAGTGGATTAGCCAGAGCTGCAAAATCGTTTCTCGCCCAGGGCCCTCTTCCTGGCTGCACTAGCTGTGTCTGTGCCATGTGCCCCAGCAGCGTGTGCTGCACTAGCCACATCCCGAGCTGGGATGACATCTCCATTCATGCCATTTATTCCTCTCTCCCCAGTTTCCATGCAGGGAAACTGCAGGTTGAAAGGGAGCAAAGAGACCTTCTGGCAAGTGTACCCTTATCTGGGCGAGGAGACAAGCAAGCATGTGGGGCACACACACTCACACACACAAAAACGAACTGTGCATACAGTATCACTTTCTAAGAACATCAATATTAATTATTTCACACACAAAAATAGAAGGAAATGATTAACTGTTGTAACAAAGCGACTTAAATACTGATCCCTGGGTAAAAAATACCTTAAAATAACCACAAGTATTGGAGCTAACTTTGTTGTCACAAAAAAAATATATAGAATTATATGTAATTACTGGGATTCCTGCAACATTTAGTAGTTCTGGTTTCAAACCTTGTTGTGCTGGACTTCTCAAGGACACAAAGAGAAAGGCAATCCCTCTTTCCAAAGCCTTACAGTCTAAACAAGCAACAACAGATGGGAAAAGGCAGAAAAGAGCTCCATAAGAAAATTAAATAATACTTTATAAGAATACGTTGTTTACTATGTAGACTAGTAGATCATCACCTGGTATTAACCACAGTGTGTAGAAAAGGCAGAGCTTTTTTGTCCTCCTTGTAAGAATAAAGATATTTGTTATAATATTGTTCTAACAAGAATGTATGCGGCTGCTTACTGATATACTAGTAGATGTAAGCTTTATTTATTTATTTGGTTTAGTCTCTGGATCCAGAACCGGATGGCAAAAACATCTTTTGATTTTGTCTACATGTCAATCAAACACTGAAATAGGGAGGTTTGCTATAGAGATTTTACTTACTTACCTATCTTACTTAGTGTATTTATAAGTTTGTAAGACTTGATTTCTACCTCTGAGTCATTGCTATCTGTCTTAAACTCTCACTTCTTCTTTTTTTTTTTTTTTTTTTTGCTTTTTGCTTTTTTAGCTTTAAAAAGTTTGACCTCGAGGACTGGACAAATCATGTTAGAAACCAGTTTGCCTTCTACTTTGTTTGCAGCCTTTTCTGCTAGCCAGTGCAAACACAGCCTTGGGCAATTTGCCATCCCATTCTAGAGCGGGTATCTAACAAGTGCAGTAAGTCCAATATCCTTTGCTCAGTTTGGGAACTGGGTATTTTACTGCCCGGTTCTGTACATTTGTGTCCTGTGAAGAGGGAGCTACAACTCACAATGTGCAAACTGGCACATCAGTTTGTAGATAAAAGAAGGCACAAATACGTTCCAGATGGAAGAAACGTGTTGAAATATTTGAATTACAGGGAAAAGAAAGAAAAAAGAAAAAAGAAACAAGAAGAAAGAAAAAGAAAAAAGCTACAACACACATGACATGATATTTACCTTAGTTTATATGCTGGGAAGAGAAAGGGATATATGCTTGGAAGAGCATGAATAGCATGTGTATTTTATCCTTTCATGTGCCATGGGGCCTGGCATGCGCTGGACAGGAATCTCCCGGCAATTCTTATTAATTGCTATGCCATAACAGACCAGTGGCTCACAATGTCTCCCTGCCGACCAAAGGTTTCAAGTACAGACATAAATATCATATAATCCAGTTTTTCCAATAAGGCGGCATCCCCACTGATTATCTAGTACCCTGGGGTCTGCTGATAATAAGTCCTTCTCACTTAACCCTACATCCTCATCCCTATCCTCATGCCACTGGTTTGTGACAAGCCAGGTCTTCCAGAGCCAGGGCTAATTTGCTTAGAAATTAGCTCCTCACTCTTGAGAGCATCAAGGGCTGCTCTTTGCAACTGATGGCTGCTAGGTGCACACATTCATTTATTAATTTCCTCATGAAAAAGGGAAAAAAAGGGTGAAAGAAGAAAGCTTCAGACAGACTGCCAAAAAAGCCAGCAAGGGCTGGAGCAGCGGCAGCCCCGGAGCCTGGACGCGGGATGAACTGCAGTGCACTATTGGGAGATCAAAACAAAACAGCGAGGGAGATCCACCCTTGTAATCTTCTTCTTGCACAACCCCTGGACATGTTTCACTGCAAAAAGAGGTGAAAAGAGGACAGACTACTGACTTACACAACTGTCAGAGGAGATAGAAGCCAATGCTCAGACTCCAGCCCCTGCAGCCTGTGTATCAAGTAGAATAACAAGTCTAAAGGATACAGTGAGCAAGCTGCTTTCGTATCAGGATGCAACATTTAATAATTACCAGCCCAAGCTCCTGCCTTCTGGTGTTTTGAATGTTGAGGTATAAAAATAAAACGTGTGAAATACAAAATAGAATTTATGGATGAGAGAAAGATTTTAAAAAATATTTGTTTAAATACTGCTGCAGCAGATAGGATACAGATCATTCCATCTCACTAAGTCACAAGAGTTCAAAAGTTGAAAATGTCTGTTTAGGACTTGCATATGTAAACAAGTGTCAGAGGAGCTGGATAAATTAATTTTCTTGAAGTCGAAAAGCCTCCTCAGAGCCTGCCATTTATAAAAATCTCACCGTGTGCCCCAGAGAGCCTTTCAAGAGCATTAAGCACTGGGTAGATCCCATGTCAGCCCCCAAAGTCTTCCAACATGAGTAGACTACAAAACAATGAAGCAGCCTCTGTGGGGCATCCCGTTGACACACAGTGTGCTGTCTTCCTAGCACCAACATTTCCAGTGTTATTATATTGGCAAAAGAAGCTCATGTGTTCAGAACCAACCTTGGGTACTAGGCCATGAAAAAGGGTGGCTCTTAATGTAAAGCCCCAAAGAAGCTCAGTTGAACCAGCGCAACACCGACGCGGGAAGTTCTGAGAAGACCTGCATTACTCACCTATGAGGGCTGTAATTTGTGAGCTCAGAAAACTCAGCCATGGGAAAACAGAGCCTGGTTTGGGCTGAATTTTGGAATGATGAGCTCATTATTAACCAAGAAAAGATCTTGCGGCCTGTAAATAGCCCCAGAATGGAAACTGCCACGGTACACAGGCACTGGTCACCATTATTAAAATGCTGGTGTGTCAGCAAGGCAGAACTGTTCCTGGTCAGTGAGTTTTGTGCTTTTTTCTCATCTTCAGATACAGATAGGAAAGGGAAGCAGTAAACGATCACTTCATTGCTATGATTGCTGAGCAAAGCTCAATGTAAAGAAATGTCTTTGAGAATAAACACACACCATTACTCTGTTGGTTGCTGGTAGAAAACGGTATAAAAGGACATTCTTGCTCCAAAAGCCGTGTCCGCTGCTCCGCAGAGGCCCAAATGAGCTTCGTCTTGGCGGCGTCACCACTGACACCATGTGGTGCATCAGGGGAAGTCTGGGGAAGCGGCAGAGAGGGCGAGCATAAAGAAGCTGGGGGTATAAAGCCTGAGACATTGATTATATCGGGATTTCTCCACAGCTGTGCTGGAAACGTGCTCTGTGAGTTTGGAGCAGCCAGCCTGGCAGCCGCGGGCACCTCCCGCCCTTGTTTGATCTAGAGCAGAAGTTTTGCGATTAGCTCTGCCAACGCTGGCGCTGCCGCCCGGGGCCGCTGCTCCCCGCTCCTGCCTCGGAGCCCGCAGGCACGTGGCCGCGCAACGAGCCCGTCCTGCTGAAAGCCAACCCCGAGAAGAACCAGGATTGGGTTTTAACGGAGTCTGGAGGTTAGGCAAGCCCTCTGCGAGGGAGCGAGCGCCTGTGCGGAGCCCGCGGCCCGAGGAGCGCGCAGCTCCAGGGAGGGACAGCGCGGGTGAGGGGGCCGTGGGCCACGTCCACGTTCCCCAGCTCATGTTCAGGCCTCCGCAGTTTCCTTTGGTGACAACACCAGTCCTGCTTTTCCCTTCCTTGCGATTGTTTTCCTGCCAATTTAGAGCTCTCCCATGACTAGCTCTTGGTCGTTCCGCCAAAACAGCTCCTGGACTCACATGCCACTTCAAGTGAGTCTTTCTGAGCAGGGTCCCTAATTTGTCTTTTGAGGGTGTTTTATGCAGTTCAGTGGGTTTAGCATTTTCAAATATTTGTCATCAGTCATTCTGATAGCAAAGGAAGAGACAGCAGGGGGCACCAAATCTGCATAATTCTGTTAAAATGTCAGCTTTCAGGCCCACACTCACAAAATTAAAGTTACTATGTGTACTGTGAGTTTAACATCTGTAATTTCTTTCCAGCACT
>VZSV01000278.1:485982-500308 GCA_013398735.1 Nothocercus julius
TACTGCTTTGCTTCCCAGGTGCTGCAGTGGTGTAAGCAGGGTCAGATTTCCACCAATGTATAAATCTTGCTCTTCTTCTTCCTTCCTTAGTTTGGAGCTGTAGCCCCAGAACTTGGCTCAGGAGATGTTCTTTTTAATGTTAAATTTGGGGAAGCATTGGCACTGGCAGGCTTGGATTAACTGATGGCTTTGTCTTTCAGTACTAAAGTGTGCTGGTATCAGCACTGCGAAAAGTTTTCATGTTGAAGTCCGCATTGGGGCTCCTGGAGACCTTTGCCTCCTCCGGGCATCCAGAATGCTTCCGCAGCCAGCAAAGGGCATGCAGCTTCACTCTGCATCTGTTCTTTTTTTTTCAGAAGCTAAAACTAAGGTATTACTTTTTTATTTTGATAAAAAATCCTCTACAAAATAACAATGAAAGGCAAAATATATTTCCCCCGGCTGTTTCATTATTTGGTTTAAAATCAGGCTCGGTAAGGTATGGATCTGATTATGGATCTGTCTTCATGTGAGAGATTTGCACTCACAGGACATCTGTGGGCATGCGCAGAGAGAAAAACCTCTTCCTTGTGTATGAAAGTCTTTCAGGATCGGATCCGTGTTTGATGGCATACAAACACAAGCAGCATTGCAGTTTGGCAGACACTTGGAGCATTTCTCTTATAGCCAAGGACTTTGAAGAAGAAAATCCACTTTCAAACCCTGCTGAGCTGTTCATGACATGATTTTTTTTTTCCTGCCCTGCAGCCTTGGCTTGGATTTACATTCTTCTGAGCTTACAGCTACTTTCTTTGAAAACCAGGCTCTTGATAGAGAGAAAAAATGAGGTAGGAAAGATGGTCGTGTGACTAAGTTGAGAGCTTAAAAACTGTAAGATATGATGCCTTATTGTGTGACTTCTGCTAAGTCATTTTTGGAGCTATTTCATAAAATTATTTAGTTATTTGAAGTATAAGTTCAGCTGAATTTGGGTACATGCCTAAGCAAGTAGTTTTTGCTTCGAGGCCTGTTCAGCTCCTTTAAATGTAATCACTCACTGCCTAAAATAGGTAAGCAAAGTACCTGCCAACCCTTCCAGGACACGCTGTTCTTGCCGGTAATTGCTGTTGTTTCAGACAGCACCAAAATAATTTCTCATTGTCGGATTATCAAAACTTTGAACAACTAGAGCTGCACATGTGCACATCAACAGTTGGCAAATGCCAAATGAGGCTGCCGTGTTCTAAGCTGCACCTACTCCCCGTGCACAGCTCATATGTGCATGCCCTCTCAGTCCAATATATCTGAATTCAACGATATTGGCAGGCCAAAAATCTTAGAAGCAGGGCCTAGGAATGATGCCTGCTCTCCTCCAGGAGCACGGCTCCTCTCTGCATTAGTTGCCTGCTTGGTTTATTGAGTCTTGCTACAGCTGAGACTGGTGACAGCCTCTGCTGCATGAGACTCCTGAATGGGTTTGGTTGTTCCTTAGTCATCCAGAGGGTGTCAAGGGTTCCTTTTGTCTCCACAGCTCTCAGCCCTGGAGCTTCAACCCTGTCGGCTTGAAGTTGAATAAATAGGGGCCTTTTCACCTGGGATCTACTGAACGGATTTCTGTGGCATGATAAAGTCGGGAAATCTGCAAAACCATCTGACTGCTCCCCCTGCTAAGTAGCAGCAGGTAACTGGACCTTTCAATTTTTAATAATGTGAGATATTTCTTTTTCTTCCCGACACTTCCATTGCAGTTTCTCTGCTGGGGATCAATCCACTTCCTTGTCCTGCATGGCCATAACAAACCTAATTTTCACGACCAGGACATTCTTTGCTGCCATTTGTCCCAGTTAAATCAACAACAAGTGACTGATGGGTGAAATTGCATCAAAACCTCAAGTAGGCAGAGCTAAGAAAGCTGAGGATTTCTTCAGGCACTTATCACCAAGCAGATCGGTAGCTGGCACTGCTGGTGGTGCTAAAAATTTTGTCCTTGCCCCCTCCTATCCTAATCCTTTTCTATCCTAGTGATATTTCTTCTTTTACAGTTTTCCACACCTCTCCTGGTACTGCTTCTATAATCAAGCAGTCAGAAAATTAAAAAATAAAAGAGGTGAGACAATTAAGTGGATATTCTCAGCATACTTGCCCAGAGGGTTCTGGATGGTAGTGAGGTTTAATCTTCTCTCCAATATTTAGCTCCCTTACTCACTGGGTATATACTCAGAAGCAGGCCGAACATGGGGGCTTAAAAATACTCAGATTTTCTCTTTTTTTGAGGATAAGAAATTATTTTATGGATTTAAGACATTACATTCCTTAAATCTCAAGAAACCTTTTGAAGAGGCTTGTGTAAAAGATGAAGAGATCATTTTGACCGTGTTAAGCAAGGTACTGAGTCCTAGTTCCTAAAGGAGTTCCTAATTTATAACTAAAGTTGGGGGAAGAATCCATTCTCAGACCTAGATGCAGCGTGCCTCAGAGTCAGTGGGCACTTATCTTCCACTTAACCTTTTCTTTTGCAAATCAAAAGCAAATGGGGTTTTGTGAATCTATTCCGATATTACGTCCCTATGCAGATCTATTATAAATGTGATTTCTTTCATTTGGGGAAAAAAATGTTTTTTTTTTCCTAGCTGAATATTTGAAAAATACATTCACAGAGAACTGAAAAATATTTATGAGCATTCGTAAGGTGACTAATGGGTTTTCAAAAATTGCTTCACAGCAGTCACCTGGCCTGCTGTTCAGCCAATAACAATTCCTACCGTAACGTGGTTGTAACATATTTCAATGGCTAATGGCACCGTTTCTCCTTTTCCCGAGAGGGTGACAATGGAGTTTGTGTGAAATAAGCCAGCAGGTTCTCCCGTTACTCGTTTAACTGAATTAAAACAAATTACAACATTTTTCTCTGACTCAAAATATTTGTAACTCATAGATAGCAGGGTTGCAAGGTACACCAAAAGGCTGCTAAGTTAATTACCTGTCAAAAAGCAAGATCAAATATTCCCATATATTTCTTTGCATAGGTTTGTGTGGACTGCTCTTAAATTATCCCATTTCCAGGACATCTGTGAGGAAATCTGTTCCACTGCTTCATTTGACTTTGCCAGTAAAAAATTATTCCTTTTTTTTTTCTAATTTAAATCACTGTTTGTAAATTGAGGCTGCTGCATTTTGCTCTGTCTGTAGTATACAAAAGCTAGTTTATTCCAAAGCCACTCAGTTGCCTGTTTACATGTTTGAAAACTGTTTTCATATATCTCTTCAGAGCTTTCTTTTCATTAAATGAGCTCAGTTCTTTCAGTCTTCTCTCAGAGGCCATTTTACATCTCTGATGTCCTTTAGATTGTCTCCAACTGATTCACATATTTTTTGCAAGTCTAATGCCTCAAAATGTCATTGCTTCATATCTTCAGTACTACATTTTGGCTTGTATGTATAAGAACAGTTCTGTTTTCATGACAGATTGGTATTATTGACTCATGTTCAGTTTGTGAGAAAACATGCAGATACTTTTGTGCAGACTGATTGTTCCCACTCTTAATTTGGAGTATTTTATTATTTCTAATTGAATGGACTACTTCTCATTTTTCTTTGCTGAGCTGCATATGCTTTTCAGACTGCTTCTTTAATCTGCCACAATTCTAAATTTGCATCCTAGCTTTTAACACACGTGCAACCCTTTGCAATTGAACGCTGAAGGTTATTTAATGATAGTCTCTTTTGTGTTATCCAAAATATTGATGGAAGATTTGAATAGTGCTAGACCTGAGGTCTAATCCTAGAGAACCCCCTCTGCAAAATCCTTCCAATTGGCCAGTGCATCATTTATAGGTCTGTGTTTCCCAGAACAGCAGACCAGTCGTGTAGGAGTGTCATCCAGACTCTGCTTCCTTAACCTACATTTGAAAGGATCATATGAAAGTGTGAAAACTCAAGAATTAGGATATATGGCTTTGTATGTTTCTTTCCTTCTCCCAAGGCTTGCTATAATTTGCCCTTGATTAATTATTGATCCTTGACATTTAGTTTCCTTCTCTCTTCTAGATACCTGCTTAGAAATTAATTTAAATGAATAGAATAAATAATTAAATTTAAAATTTAATTCTTTAAATTTAAATTTAAAGAATAAATAATTAAACATGCCAAAATGTTTATCATTCCTTGGCTCAGTCTTTTTACCTTCTCCAAAGATGTCAATTACCTTTACCAGTCTTCTGGAGCCTCATCTGTTTTTCAGGATTTCAAACACTAAGATTATAGCATTTTTCTAAATGCAAAGCACAGTGGAAGTATCTGCCCAGTCTTCCTAGGTAAACTGCTCTCCTGTAGAGACATTTCTTGGATAGCTCAGTCATTGTTGCTGTCAAACAATGGCAGTAAGATATTAGGTACCTGAGTAAAGTACATTTTCATAATACATGCAGATAACAGGAATATTGGAGCAGAAGTCTCATTTAGGGAGCTGTATAGACAGAAGGCTGAATTTCTGCTGCCAGCCCCTGTGGATTTGACAGGCATCATTCAGATATGAAATCCTGTTGTGAACTGCTTTCACAACAGGATAAGGCAGCAAATTCAGATGCCTTAGATCTGGGACTCCAGAACTGTGGGATTGGATATTGAGGGACTGAAGACACTGAAGAAGGTAACAGAAGAGGCTTTGTGTTTTTAAAAGATGTTATAACAGCTGTTCTGGTTTTGACTGAAATGCGTTAGGAAATTTTTATTAATTTATCTGGAGACTCACTACAGTTTGGTTTCACACCTTGCCCAGGAATTGAAACAAGCTGAATATATCTTTATTTTGCAGCAGGGTTCAGTTCTTATTTTTATGAGTTGAGTTTTCAAGATGAAAGTTTCCTCTTAAAGAAGATGCTGGCACTCTAGGGGAAAAAATTGCAGGGGTCATCCAGGTTTCAAGCAGTTTTGTAGCTAACGGAGGCGAGTATTTTTTTTTTTTTTTTTGCTTTTGAGTCTTTTAAGTCAATGAGTTGATTTTGTTAATTTGAAATTGAAAGTGAGAATATGTTGCTCAATACGCGAGTAAACACACTGCTCTCCAAGCAGCTCTCAGCCTTCTGCGCCTCTTACAGAACGCTGTCGAAAGGCATCTGTCGAAAACACATTGCTACCCTGCAAGCGCATGGCCAGTGCTTGGCAAGTTGTTACGTTTAAATGAGGGCCCACATTTATTAGCAAAGAAAATTGCTAAATGCAGTCAAAAAAGGGGGAAGGGCAGAATGTGGCTGCGGTTCTGCCCGAGCCGCACTGCACAGGAGACCTGCGGGACAGGGAAGCGACGGGGAGCAGCAGTGGCGGTTTCCACCGCAGCCCTGGGTGCTGATGTGGAGGCACCATTTGCTGGAGCGAAGGAGTAATGAAGCCCTTGCTGCTCTTCACATGCACTGAGGTTGCTAGTGAGGGAATTCCTTTGTGCTCGCTGCATTTTTGAGTTTTGCAAGGCTGCTGATACTCTCCTGGTCAGAACTGACTTTCTTTTTTCTCATATTCTGCTTGTTAGCTGCAGGATACCTCCCATATTTTCAGGTATTTTAACAAAAGGGAGTTCATACGAACCCACACTGGAGTGTGAGAATTCACAGCTCACTAACTCACACTCCGTTCTCGCTGGAGATGCTTTAGCGCCAACAACAGAACAGCCTGCTCTGCTCTCAGAGCAGGATTACTTTCTCTTAGCAAGGCCGAAAGTGGCCACAGCGGGTATTAGTGCAGCTAAGCTGCAGTGCTTGGAAAATTACACCTTAATTATCACAAATTAACTTTTCCATCTGGGCCAGAAAAAATATATGAAGAGTGCTTAGGGGACTGTCTAGTGTGTTACCTATTCCTGCAGTATGATCCCCATGCGAAAGATAGCTCTGCTTTGTCAGGTCTTTTTTTTCAGTGGAAAACACTTCAACAACTAAAATCAGCAAAAATGTGTTCCGATTTTTAGTTATCTGCATGTTCAAAGTACCTCTTAGAAGGCTGCATACACTGACATATATACTTAGATATGTTAGTCACTTAGCAATTGATAGATCTTTAACAGTAGTTGTAAATGCCAGTGTAGCTAAAATATCATCTTTGCTTCCATTTCAAGCCTGAGCCAGCTAACTTCATTAGCTTTGCTTACCTGAATAGTTTTGCTTATGTCAAGTGTTTCAATGGTTACAGAATTAAGCCCTTCAGCTGCAAACTGACAAACAGAAGAGACTCTAAAAACATAAAGTAAAACATAGCAGATACAATTGTACTGCCAATACAGTGGAAGGCTGTTGCAGCAAAATGTCTGAGCAAGCAGAATTTAATTTAAGAAAGTATGCTCCATGGCTCATATCTATCTGTAAAAGGACTACAGAGATGACTGTATTTCACCAGAACTCATCTTGATATGTGCATATATTACTACTCTAAAATATCTGTCTTAAGCACTCACGGTCTAGTGAATTAAAGATCAACTTTCTTCAGATCTCCCAGCATATTTGTTTCCTCTTGGTTGTTTTATGAAATATTTCTGCCAGTAAACTGGTACAGCAAATATCTGCAAAACGTGAACGTGAAAAAGGAACACTGATGGTGAACTTTGATTGTGGTGCAGTAGTGCCTGTCACCCAAAGGTTCTGAAATCTGCCCCTGCTCTGGCGAATATGCTTGAATTATACACCTCTGCAAATTACTGCTAGAGATTTCATGCTCAGTTCCCACTGCCAAAGATTCATCAGTAACAAAATATTATATCTGGTCTCTAAACTGAATACTTCAAAAACTAAACAAAAAAACACCTTCTTACTGAAGGTGTTTTCTGAAACATAGTGAAACATACTGTTTGGTGGATTACTGAAACATAATGTTTGGTGGTTACATGCTCTAAAGCTAGATAGTTCTGCAAAGGTCCACAAAGAAAAACTGCATGGAGTCAGTTTGGTTTGGAGAGTTGCTTAAATTGCAATCCAAAGCAAACCCTGATGGCATTTACTAGGAAAAGAAGGGTCTGTTCCTTCTAGATGCTGTTTCACTTCAGCTTACAGCTCTACAAACATACAGATGGCACCTACCAGCCTGAATCAATCCACTCTGCTGAGGTCAGAGCAATTACATTCATGTAAAGCTGCTACAGCTTCAAAGAGAACAGAACTTTGTTTCCCTAGAGAAAGACTAAAGGCACTGAATTGAGATTTTTTTGTGTGCAGATCTTGTGAGTCATGGCAGTTTCTTAGTGCCTGCTCAACTTTCTGAAGTGGGCATGAGTCACTGCTCTCATCCCAGGTAGTGATTAGTTAACAACACATTTAGCTCTTCTGTTTCTCTGGTAATCTCTTCCACTTGTATTTCCTTGATCTTACAGTTAACAAGTGCTCCAGTGCCAGGAGTGATAAGTCTCTAAGAAAAAAAACACAGGGTAATTCCGTGTGAGGAGACTAGGTGACTAGAGCTGCAACCTGGTACTGCTCAGCCCTTTGTCTCAGGAATTCAACTGAAACTGGTTTGCAAAAAGGAAGCGTGCCCTGTCCTTTCTGGTTAGTATCAGTGGGCACGTGCAAAACACACAGAACTTGGAAAAATGTGGCTCAGAATGACATAGATTTTATATTAACTTCCAAAAAATAAGCATAGCAAAGGCAGATTTTTTTTTTTTTTTCTACATCACAGTCACTGCTAGATACTCCCACAGTTACATACAGTATTTTAGGGGGCATTCTGACTATTTAGTGGAGCTCTAAAGCCAAACATTCAGGGATCCAATCTTGTGGTTGAGGCAAATTTCTTCAGATTTTTTCAAGGGAACAGAAGACACAACACAAACAAAGAGAATATTTTTGCATTATAATATGAGCTAGAAACTCCTATGAGGATTTCAAAACTTTTGTGTCCATTTCTATGTTAGAGATTGGTAAATCTCAAGGAATCGTCTTGCTCATTCTGCTGCAGACTAGAAATATTTTCATGACATTTAAAAACAAGATGGTTAATGTATTAAAGATCTGTATGTAAAACAGGAATGATCTTTCAGTGCTGCCATTCTCAGAAGATTTTTTATTAAGCATGTTCCCACTCCTTCATTTCCATCTCCCTCTTTCTCTGTCTTTTTTTTTTTTTTTTTTCCAATTTACAATAGCAGTTCTTCAGTTCTGGTTGTCAAATATGCTATAGTTTTTATAAGGCATTTTGGCTGAACTGTACTGAAATCTTAAGGAGTACAGAGGGCTTGAGCCAACCCCAACAATTACAAAAATCCCTATTATTTTTTTTGCTATATCATGAAGAGTATGTTCCATAGTTACAAAAACTTGGGGGATCATTTGGGGCAAATTTTAAATATATTCATCATTTGATGGATAGTAGTTATTAATATGTTACTTACACAATTCCTATTTTGGGGGTAACTGATTTTTTTCTTCATCAGGCAGATCTCAGTAAAACTGGATGCTAATTTAGCAGAGGTGGAGGGCCAGGAGACAGGAGGAGAAGGGTTGTGAGGTGATGGCAGCGGGTCCCTTTGCACTGTCCCTGCAGTTCGAGCCCCTCTGTGTCCACCAGCCTCTCCTTCCCTTCACATTATGGATGTACCCACCCCTCACAGAACTACCTCAAATGCAAGAACACTCCTTTGAATAAATACAGCCATAATTTAATGCTTATGATTCATTAGTCAACACTGTGATATATGCAGACCATACTGAAACTTCTCATTTCTGCTTGCATGCTAAGGATGACTAAGACCCTTAATTCGGCTAGAACACATATGTCGCTTTGGTGGTGTAATGATACTGCCTTAAACCAGAGCAAAGACGACGAGCCTTGCTTCGCTGTGCCAGATTGAGGTTTTCTGGACAGCAGGCAGGAGCAGCCTTGCTACACAGAGACTAATGGAAGAGCATTTCCTTCAAAATCAGAGAATTTAATCTCCCTCTGAGGAGGGGAACTGCTGAAGGGCGTCACATTTGGCTTCCCTCTGGCTGCTCTCTTGAGAAAGATGGAACCATTAGGTGTGATCTGCAGTGGGCAGGGGGAACCTGCAAGGTTTGCAGCTTAGCACAATATTCCAGGTTGTAGGGGGGAAGGAATTAAACACAACTACAGTCAGAGGAACTTGGTCCAGAGTGATATTTCAGTGTTTAGACAAATGCAGTAAACAAATGCAAAATGTCTCGTTATCATAGCTAGCACTGCAGGATCTTCAGAGCCACTGAAGGATTTCTCATAGGTTACTTACTGAGGAAATTTGTCATTCCCTTCTCAGCTCTTTGATGGCAAAATGTTAATCCTCTTGAAAATTTCCCTCATGTTTATTAAAAAATCTGTTAGAAATAAGCAGACAAATTCTTTGTCCTTTCCACCTCACCAGGAAAACCTTAGGGCAGGCTGCCCCTATTCTTACTTGCTGGATTTGCTCTGGTACCTTGTCCTGGACCGAGAGCAGAGACCCTGTTTTTCTAGGGTGCTTGGTATCCTACCAGACCGTCTGGCACCAGGGAGGAAGGTGTCTAAATGAACCCCTGGAGACAGAAGCGGGATGTGGGGTGGTGTTGGGCAGCGGGAGGCAGGGCATGGAGGAGGTTGGGACTATGAGTCAGTGAGGAGAGACGGGAAAGGCAGACCAGTGGGCAAGAATGCCAGAACTGCAAAATAGAGAAAGGATGAGGCTGGAGAAATAGGGCAGACAGCATTGGTTAGGAATGAATGGGCACAAAGAGGTCTGTGCTCACAGAATTGCTCCACTAACCTTGCAGAGAATGAAGAAAGTCCCAAATTCCCTGCTCTGAAATACTCTTCCATTTGCTAGCAAATTATTTCTGACCCCAACAGCTAAAATGTCAGAGCATGGGACAGAACATTTGCTGAGATCAATAAGGTCAGGGGACGGCCATCCAAGGTGCAAATCTGAAAACCCCAATTTTACAGTGGCCATTACGGCCTTCAGTGTGATACTGTTTAAATCTGGTGCTGGCTGGCAAGTGTCTGGTAGAAGCAAAGCAGCACGGCCATGCTCTTAACAACTGCATGCTGCTGTACAGGAAGACTTCTGCATCTCATATTAATGCATGCTTTTTGGAGGCACTTTTCAACAATTCCAAGACTTTGCTAGGTGAAGCCTGAGCAACCTGGTCTGAACACCCAGCTGCCTCTGCAGGGGTCTAGGCTAGAGATGTCCCAAGGTCCGTCCCAAGCCGAACTCTCCTATGATCCTAGGATCATTTCCTATCATAACAGGAATATAGGATAATAAAGTTAGAATTTATTCAGCTGGCCCCAAACAAAAGAAAATGGGAACAGTATATTTGCTAACAGTTGGTGAAACAGAGTATTTGATCAACTGGAGGTGACACGAGATTATCATCAGTAGGTTTGTGAACTATCATGTTCCCAGCGTCTGGAAACAAGATTTCGTCAACAAAATGCCTCTTGCCTTTGTGGTTGTAAAGGTAACCTTTTGCAAATGAACTGATCAGAGGTTAATATAGGTATTTCACATGGAATTTGCAGATAATCTGAAATAATAATGCATAATGATACCAAATGCTTCTAGTCATCTCTGTGGGATATCGGCAGTAAAACCCAATGATGGCAATTTGTCTATAAACATTGTTAATATTTTAATATTAGTCAAAGTTCACAAAAAGAGAGTCAGTTGTATTATCAACGTATATTCAGTCTATTGTGATGGTTCGCTAGTCTAATGAATGACTTTTACTCTAAGAAGTGTTCAGGAGTATACTAATCTCAAACTATACATTGTAGTTATAATAAATTAATCTTAAAACTGTGAATCAGCATGGATGGGGTTGTACAACCTCGTTGTACAACATTTATGGTGATTTTAATCTTTCACTTCAGGGACTACTGATCTGATAAACTTGCTCTTGAAGGTTATAGAGTTGTGGTCATGGTGCTTATTCGGTAGTTGAAAGGTTTGCTTAGCACCCCCTCCTCCCCTCTGAGGCTCCCCTGTAAATTAGTCAGTAAAAAGCTCTTTCAGTACCTTCAAAGTCTTTCTAGCTCAAAAAGGTCATTCGATATAACATCAGGTGCACATGACCTGCTAAAGTAAGGACATCCTGGACTCATATAGCTACTGAATCTATTTCCATAACATGTCTATAGGAACACTGTATATCATCTGGCTTTGAGAGCTGCCTGTTGCTTGCCAGCTGTACTCTATTATTATTATTTATCTAGTGACTGAATTTTTATTGTTTTATTTATTTTTTTGGTCCCTTCATGGATGTCCTCACAAGGTAAAAAGCCAAAGTAACCCCTGGCAAATCCTCCTGTTTGTGCTCTGACCTATGAAAATATTCACAGAGCCATCACTTCAAAATCAGCCCCTTGGTGTGGGTTGCACAACAGCAGCACCACCACATATCCTTTTGTGGTGACTTGGTGTGAAATTGTGGTCAGTCTTAACTTAAAAAACTGTCTCTCCAAATCTCCAGCTCCATCAGGAATCTGAAATAGCAGCTTGTTGAGGATGAGAGAGGGAAAGCACATGAACCATTTGCTTTTCACTTTTATCACTTTGAATATGAACTTAGCAGACTTTTGCCTGGTCAGAAATTCATGTTCATGTTATTTCCCACTGTCTTTCAATGATCCTGATGTGTGCAGGAGGGTGAGAACACAATCTGTTCAGGGGATGGACTGGGAATATCCAGTTCCTCAAAAACAGCAGAATGAAAGATGAGGTGCCAAATCTGAGACGGTGTCCACTGAAATGAGCTGCTAAACCTCAGTAACAAGGATTAGCATCTCGGGAATTCAAACTGCTGAAACTGGAGATTGAAGAAGGCTGAGAGCCACTAACAAAAATAATGGGAATGAATATGAGAAATAAGAGGTGTGTCTCCTTTACATTTCTCTGAATACGGTATTGTCAGTTTAGTGTCTGCGTATCTTTCATGTAAAGGAGTTTGATAGGAATGCACTTCCTACTGGAGTGCTGCAGAATTGCTGGGCCTTTTATTTCCAATTCAAGAAAAAAAACCACCACATGTTCTTAGATGTGTGGATGTCATTTTGCTTATTTTGGGGCGGGAAGTGTAAAAATAATGATTTTGAAGCATTTTCAGAGGGTGGTTGTAATCTGTATTTGTCCAGTGTGCCTATTGCACATCCCTTTGGATGACAGTGCAGCACCCTCAGCTCTCAGGCCATTTGCTCTGGGCTCGTGAGGTGCATTATTTGGAAGGAGCACAGCTGGGGGCTGCTCTGTAATTTTGTGTACAGCCAGAATCAGAGCCAGCGGCTGATTTGAAGTTTAGGACCAAGCACTTGGAAGCGGATGGGGAGCTAACAGACAGATTGATGTTCCTGCTGAGTTCACAGACGCTTAACTGGTGAGAAAAGGGTCGGGCACATCCATATTATTTTCACCTTTTGCTACGATTTGCAGCAGTTTGGCTCAGCGATGACAAAGGAATGGCTCCCTGCCGGGAGGTCCTTCCCACCACAGAAAGTCATAACGAGTTTGTAATGAGATGAAGATGAAGAGACATTTTTAGCAATTACTCTGTGGTCTAGACAAATCCCAGTGATGTGCTTAGCAGAAGGCTAAATCTTTGCACCACCTACCACAACGTAAGTATCTCGGGACACTGAGAACATCCTCATGCTATAACGCAAGCGGGTGGTGGTGGTAGGACAAAACGTCCTGAGCTCCTCTTGGATCGATCTTTCCCTTGCTGTGTGTCAGAAACTTTTGTTATTAGTCAGTCACTAACAATGATTAATTACTAGGGATACAGCTGATGTGCAATATATATTCGAGATCAATATCAGCAAAGACTGTGTGATCTTGGAAGTATTTGACTGTGGAACCGTCTCCCTGGAAAATGAGAAACCCAATTATTTTGCATGTGTGTTCACTGAAGAGCCCCAGATACATAGCTGGAATGTAAATGGGGATGAGAGACAGTGAAAAGCAGGAGACTGTTTGCCTTGGAATACAGTCCTAAACTGAGACTTAATGTTCTTTTCCTCTTCCATTTTTATGAAACCTATAGCATATATAGATTTTTAGATATACATATATAGGTATGTGTGCATATAAATATACAAATGCTCCAGAAGAAAGTGCTTTATTTCAGTTTTCCTTAAGGCATCAGCTGTTCTGTGATGCTAAGTACTAAGGCAGGTAATATATATCCAGATAGTGGAGTTACTGTGACAAGAACAAAAAAAAAATTCAAAGACTTAGTTCACTTAGAGTTCTTTTCAAAATCATAGAATCATAGAATCAAAGAATCATAGTGTGTGGCTATGAATAAACCATTTACTTTCTCCAGTGTGTGCTCTACAGGACGGATCTCAGATACAAAAGAATGAAAAGGTCAAAGAATTATAATGCATTTGCTGCATCCCTGTGTGAGAGCAAAGCTCATTATTGTT
Source organism: Nothocercus julius (assembly GCA_013398735.1). Classification (NCBI taxonomy): domain Eukaryota; kingdom Metazoa; phylum Chordata; class Aves; order Tinamiformes; family Tinamidae; genus Nothocercus; species Nothocercus julius. The sequence goes on from VZSV01000278.1 coordinate 499,354, forward strand.
TGCAGTGTCCTGTCCTTAATCAAATCATCAGATCACAGGTACATTCTGGAGCATCTCAATTATAAAAGGTTACTTCCATCAATTTATTCCTGATTAGTTTATTAATTACAGTCCCTGACACTTGATTCAAGTCGTTACTCTTTCCTCAAGATAAAGTGCTTATTATTTTAGACGTAATAGATCTTGAGTTTAAGTAAAAATATATTGTATTTTTTTTTTAAAAAAAGCTTGTGCTAAACTTGGCTTTGATGGAATTATGCTCTCTTACATCATAACGAAGTCCGATTCCTTGCTGGTGACCATAGTCAAATTTCTGAATAGTTTCATTACTGCATTCCCATTCTAGTCATAAAATGATAGAAGAAATACTATGATCTGTAATTCTTTTAAGTTTTGAATCAGTGTTTTGAAATTAGAAAACCATCCATGGTTTTCCAAGTATTTTTAAATGAGATCTCTGGTGGTTCTGTGGTATTTTCTCCTTAAAAAAATTTTGTTGGCAGATCTGCCATTTTGTGTCTACTGTGAGGGATAGACAGGACAACTTTTGGTGACCAACCTAACACATTCCCTGCAGCTTCGGCGGCTGAGCTGCCTTTGGAGAGCCAGCGTAACCCTGTGCTTCCTTTTTTTATATACGCGCATCCAATATTCGGGTAGCGCATATACCTTTGAGAGAACTTTGCCAGTTGGGGCACTAGGGCAGTTTTGGGGCAGCGCTCTGCTCAGCAGGGCTCCTGCCCACCTCACACTAGATTTAGACCTGATCCTAAGTTATTATCCTAAATAATACTAATTTAAAAAAAAAAACCCGCACACACACCTAACACTTGGGCAGGTGATTTTTATTGCAGGATTTGGCCGGACTCCTCTCGGCAGCAGCCTCCTCTGCCTCCCTGGGCGCCGCGGGACCTCCCTGGCGCCGCGAGCAGCCCGGGCAGCGGCCGCTCCCGCC
>VZSV01000278.1:500363-512342 GCA_013398735.1 Nothocercus julius
CCCGGCTCCTCCTCCCGGAGCAGCAGGTGGAAGGAGCGCTCGGCGGTGGCGGCTGCCGGGGGAGCGGTCTCGTCCCGCTGCGTCCTGCGACGAGGGGGCGCCTCTCCCCGCCATGGCCTTCACCTTCGCCGCCTTCTGCTACATGCTTTCGCTGGTGCTCTGCGCCGCCCTCATCTTCTTCGCCATCTGGCATGTGAGTCGCCGCCGGGCAGCGGCTCTGCGCCGTTGAAAACCGTTGGAGCCGCGAGGCGACCGTTGGCGGCGGGACGGGGCGAGGCGAGGCGGGAGGGAGCGGGGAGGGGTCGCGCCGTGCGCTGCGCCCTGGTGGGAGCTGGGCAGAGCTTATCCCGTGCTCTCCTGTACCGTTGTTATTATAATTTTCTAAAAGAGGTCTTACAAACGCAGAGACCGATGAGAACTGTGGCAGTTTATTTATTTTAGTAAAATCTTGACCTTGCGTGCTTCTGGCACGTGCTGTCCTCTGAATGCTGTCCTAGGCTTTTGAACGTGCAGAACTTCCAATGTGCTTGGCTTTCACCGAAATACAACTGCTTACATCTCTAGTATTAATGATGCTAATCTGTGAGAACTTCGAGTTGGGAGTAATGGTTTTTGTTGCCCTGGAACGAAGCATCGTGATGGAAGAGCCTTTGCAGTGTGTGGTGAAGCTGTCGGGCAGTTCTGCTCTCAATATTCACTATGTTAATAACTTCTTAAAAGTCGAAGATTAATGTGGAACTTCCCTGTAATGCATGAAACATCCCTGTAATGCATGAGTTGGGCGTTCATTGTCCATGAATTTCACTGAAAAGTGGGATTGCTCATTTCCTACCACACACTAAGTGTAAGCATGTAAAAGCTGCTTTTTTCAGCAGTGGGGGTGTTATCCTTATGCATAATTGGAGATTCCTTTAAATACTTGAATGTTTTGGAATTATTTATGCTATATATACTCTGCAGAATTACTGTCATACTATAAACATTTAGAATGGAACAGGATAACTTGAAAAAGAAAGTATTGTGAGTGTTTTTATAGGGCAAATATGTCTGATGAAGTAGTATAAAAGAGCTCCTTTGACTAACGGGCAACAGGGATGTGGAATTTAGTTTCACTGAAACAAGACAGTAGTGAAGCTGCAGGGTTAGTTTTGTGTAAACCTAGTAGGTGTGTGAACTAAATTCCAGTCTGTGTGTTGCAAGAAATCGGATTGTTCTGAGCTGTTAATGATGTGCTTACAAGATTTTTCTTACAATATTTTAGTGGTTTCATTAGTAGTAATATCATGGTACTGCAAGGCTGAAAAGGGTTTCTAGCAGTCAACTAAGTACTCTTCTGCTCTGGGAGAAAAAAAAAAAGAAGAAAAGAAAAAAAAAAAAAGTGAAAAATTCTTCCTCTCTTCCCTCCTGACTCCCAAACCTTAAGGATGCCAACAAGTGAGGTTTCTACAACTTCCTTTAAGGGCTTAGAGGGAAAAAGTAAATCTCTATTCTGAATCTCTTGCTATGTATTAAACTGTTACTTCCATAGTTACTGTCATAATTTTTATATTTTTTGATGTATTTGAAGTGTCTCAGCAGTAGTGTTCTTCCTGAATAAATCGCTCTTGTCTGGAGACATACAGTGCTTCTAGCAGGTGAGGCAAATTATTCTTGTGTAAATCAGTGTAGTTACTGCAAGTTTCTTCTTAGTGAAGCAGTTATCAACTTTAAGTCTGCAAACCCATGGGGAGCAATCCATTATTTCTGAAGGTCTGTAGGAGACACCTGCAAAAGGAAACCTATTGTCAGTAGATTTGGGTTTGTTATGCATGGTTCTTCTATCTGTTGAAAAGTTCTTGCAGGTTCGAAATCAAAAGTGGCTGAAAACACCATTCTAGTGTAATAGAGAAAGAATTGCTAGTCTTTTCTTATAAATAGATGATAATTCTATTAAAATATATGGTTTGTGAAGTTCGTAACAGATTTAACACCCTGCCAAAGCAAACATTTACACATACCCCATACAAACAAAACCTAAGAACTTTGATTATCCCTTATGGAAGACTTATTATAGAGTATATTTTGGGAACAAATAAGAAAAAAGTCTAATGTGTAGCTAATGTATTCAGTCATAGAAATTTCTTCTATTTAAAAGATTTCATGTAAAATTTGTGCCCAAGAAACAAAACTCCTCTTTCCTGTGACGTGTGTTTTTTTTCCCCCCCCCCCGCAATGTATTTTTAAGGGGAAGTAGTATTTTAAATAGGCTTTTGGCATGGCAGTAGAGGCTTTTATGATTTTGTTGTTGTTGTTGTTGTTGCTGTTAGAATTTTGGTTACTGATAAGAATAAATTTTTGATTAATCTGATCCCATCACTTTGAAAGACTCGTTAGGTTCAGAGACTGAACCTGGATGTTGTAAATTATTTTAAAGGGCTAGAATAAATTCTAGCATTTGGACATCATATGATTCCAAAGCTGACAGAGATTTGGGCAGTTATCTGAAATGATTTGATAATGGCTTAATAAAATATCATTTTAGTCCTGCTGGGATGTCAGGTGGTTTATATGAGAATAATAATTTTCATTAATGTTGATGTAACAGGTGCAACAAAAATGTGAAGCTAAAACAACAACAAAAAAGTATAAAATGAGGATTTCTATTTTGGGAAACTGTACTCTTCTGATACCTTTTCTCTAGCTAGTTAAAGGTTCTCTAAACATTGTTATGTTTAGTAGTCTTATGGGGGCAGGTAGAAGGAAGCTAGACAGAATTTTTAAAGGAATTGTAAAGAAAAAACGGAAATCTTTTTCAAATATCTGGGGCACATAACACATTTTTTCCTACGTCTGAGTGAAGTGCCTGACTAGGTTTCCAATGTTGGCTGGCATGAGAAGAAATGAACAAATTGGATGATATTAACAGAAGCAGTTAAGATATACGCAAGATTTATCTTAACATATTCTTGCTGGGATTTCACTCATACATATTCAGTGAATGGAAAGTGCTAGGAAATCTAATTCTTAATGTTCTGTGTAATGTCAATACTGGTCCTGAGATATAGGAATCTCTTAAGCATTTAGGCTGTTCAATGACCATGACCACGTTACTTCTATTTGGAAAGACACAGTTTTGACAGTGTTGTGTGGTAGCGGATGCTTTTGTGCTGCTGTTGTACAAAAGTACTGGAGAATTTGGCAGAGAAGTGTGACCTTGGCCTTTCTACTTGGTTTCTTCTAAGAAGGCTGTGGAATTTAGTAAAACCTTACCTTCACATTATAAAATTGCATAGGCTATTTCATAAAAAAAAAAACAACAACAAAAAAAAAAAACTCGGTTGCTGTTCAGAGTAAACTCTACAGATCACTGTGAATTAGCTCTTTCAAAATTCAGTAATGCTTTTTCATCTGAGAACTAAAATATTTCTGTGAATTGATGAATTCTCGTAGGTATATGCTTTAGCAAATGTGACATGTTTGAAGCCACATTAGCTGAGTTCACTAAATGAATCTGTATTTGAATGAAGTTAGCCAACAGCAAAATGTTATGCTAACTTTGAGTGAATACTGTGTGTGTGTGGCAGGGGGAAAAAAATAAAACATACATTGTATAGAGAAAACTTAGTATAGTTCTGTTGAGTGTATAGTCTATGTAACTGCAAGATGTGATTGCAGAAATCTATTGCTTTAGTAGCTAAAGTATCATTTAAATGCCTTTTGAGAAAGGGATCCTCTCACAGCTGACCTAATTGGGTGGGGTTGTGTGATATTGCTAACAGCAGACTTTGGTTCACTGACTTGATAATTTTATATCCTGATCTGATTATGCCATAAACTCAAGAACAGTGTATGCGGTTGTCTTTCCTGGACATTGCAGAGGCATCGTCTCACCTTGCCCAGCTCTTATTGTTGCTTATAAACCACTTGTTAATGACAGAAACCGGTTTTATTTATCTAAACTAAGGTTTAGGTTTCTGTTAGCTTTTAACTGAACAATGTCACATCATCTTAGAGTCCCAACAAGATTTCCTGTGCCATACTGCTGTCTTTTGTAGTTCTGTTGATTTCAATTAAACTATGCCTGGATTGAAGATGACCAAATTGTGGATTATTTTTAGTCACTTAAAATGTGACTTGCCTGTATGAAGTCCTGCCAACTTATTATTCTCTTTAAAATATGTTGGTTTGGGGCAATATGGATATATTTGAAAGAGAAGCTGTTCCTTTCTGAAAAATTTAAGATCAGCTTATCTGCTTTGAGACTTCTTGTTTTAAAGAAAGCTTTAAGAAGAGAGATTTGCAAATGTTCAACTTCATAATACCACTGTAACACCAATCCATAAGTCTTAAGAACACTACTGTTTTAAAATAACTTTGTGCAGTAGACTGTCTCTCTTTGAACTTATATCATCATACCTCTGGGTGTATGCTAATGCTTAATAACCAGCTGTACTAAAAGGTTGTATTAAAGGTATCATACCAGTGAAAAATTTAGTAGTGCTTGCACAAGAATTTATACCAAATCAGGTAAGCACTTGGGGTATTTTGTTGTAGTTGTGAATTCACATGAATACTGGACAGCTATAACATGGCAAGAGTAGCATCCACGTCAATCAGTGAGGAGTACTTGACTCCAACCTAAGAAGAGTAATATATCAGTATGAAAATTTTGCATGTTCTATGGTGATGGTGATTGTAGCTGTTTTTCTTGTTTGTTTTTCGATGTGGGGATAATACTGAACCTGATAAACTCCAGCCATATGACTTTGCCCAGAGTTTACAGTTACAAATTTGCAAGTTAAATATATGATTAGATACAGTAACGTAGACTGAAGTCAGTCTCTTGGTTGTAAACTTAAGTAAGGAGTATCTGTTTCGAGCTATTTTTGCTATAGGCTTTGTGTATTATGTTTAGTGAGCACCTTAAATTCCCTATGCATTGCTTTTTCATTTATTAAGAGTGGATAGTAGATTAAACTCCAAGTGCTACCCATCATTTTATTTAACGTTTACTTCTAAAATGCCTTTAGCTTCTGAGAGAAGCTGCTGTGTCCGTACAAAAAGTATGCCACTTATGTTATTTTTCACTATTGCCCAGCTGATGTCAACTGTTTCTTATTAATACCCAATTTGTAGTAATTCAGGTTAAAAAAAGAAAGCTATCTGAGACTTATCTGCATGGAATTTGGTGAGAGTTCAGCATCTGATGCGCTTAAGTTGCCTTGTGAAATTCCTAGCCTAACTTCTGGTAAGTTAGGCTTATTTTTTAAATGTAAATGAAAAGTACAGGAGAGAGTCAATTAAAGTTTGGTTTGATAGTGAATTTACATTAGTAGCACATGATCTACTAGAGTATCAGTGTTCTCTGTATATCAGTGTCTTACAGTTTCTGTAGCTTTGCTTGGAGGATAGCTAGCTGTCCAATCTCAAAATGAGTGCAGAGATTTGTGAGCTTCTTTGAGTAAGTCTTGCATGAGTAAAGGCTGCCAGTCAGCTCAATTTAACATCTTTGCAATGCATTAGGGCCTGCCTTGAAGTGAAAGTAATTTCCTTATAGACATGTGGTTGAGCTTGCATTTTCTTTCAGTTATTTAAGTTCAGTTCTGTCCTTTAATGAACCATTAATTCAGTTCTCTGAGAATATTGGGTAATTATGTGATTAAAGATAAGATCGGATTAAGGTTTGAAGAGCAGGAGCACAAAGACTGTATGTCTTATACCCCTTTCTTGAAGATATTTTTCTCTCCTCTGTTGCAATGGCTGAGCACATTGTCCCTGAAGGTTTCATAGTCATGGCAGCTTAAAGAATGAGTCTGATATTTCCACTCTTTTTAAAGACGGAGCACAACCAAATTGGTCTGACTAACATAGCTTGGCAGCTTCCTTATAACTCTTCTGAAAGAAGTTTGTCATGTTAATGCTGACAGACAGTGTATCAGGCTGGGCAGCGTAGACTACAGGACAAAATATATTTTGTGTACTGGTAAATAAATAATGAATAAAATGTATTTTAATTACTGTTTAAGCATAACAGTATTTGAGCTCTACTACAGGCTTAAAACCCCAAATTTTTCAATCAGATCTGTCTATATTCTTGAACTGTCATGGTTAAATTTATTTGGACAAAAGTTTTAAATCATGAGGAGTTGCTGCTGGTTGTAGCTCCAGCTGCTTTGCAAATCACAGTAACCCAGCTTCATGCCTTCCACAAAGATGTGCAGAGACTGCTTCAGCATCACTTGAATGTCACATCTACCATATTTTTCTTTAGGTAAAATATGAGTGCTACAGAGATTTTTATCTTTAAATTAAAAAAACATATATTTCTGGGGCTTTTTAAACTGTAATGATAGTTAATAAGCGAGTCTATACAGCTTTCATATTTTATTACACTATTAACACAGCTCTTAGAGTTGCAGGTATGAGTTTAAAGCACTTGTTAAATATGTTTTTTCAGCAACTCAAAAGACAATGTTCGTCACCCTTAGAACACTTAATTCAACCCTCAGACCTCTGGCTTTGATTACATATATATATATACACATATATTTTTTTTTTCCCCTGAAGACAAAAGTGCCCTTTTATCAAGATAGCTTCCAGAGAGGGAAGAAGTGCAGCAGAATTCACATCTTTGCCTTGCAGATACTGGAACTCTCTTTGACCTGGTTCTCTTCCTCAGTGGCTCTTGGGTGCAGTTCATTAGTAGTAAGTGTTGCTGCTGACAGCTGAAGTTGACTCTTTAGCAGGCAATCCAGCTAGGTCTCACTGAAACCATAATCTCAGGGGTAATGAGGGGTTTAACTCTTTTTGAGGTTGATGTTTTTGAAAACATTTCCACTTTTTGTGGAAGTAAAGTTTCCCGTGTGAGACAGATAAGCAGTATTATTATTTCTACCCTGCAAAGGGGTATTTGCTTAAAGTCAAAGGATAGAGTAAGGCAGAATTTAAAATACTAGGTGGTTAATTTTACTGATGTTTCACAATTTCTATTTAAAAACTGGATTTCCTGACCATGATGCTCAGCGAGCCAGTTGCCGGTTGGCTCCAGTATTCCTTGGGTATAATAATTGCTCCTTCAGAAATGTTATGTTTCTGTTGTGTAGCGTAAGTTGTGGTAACACCGCAAATACTCCTGGAAGCAGCACTAGCTGATTGGTGAGTCTCTCATCCATGACTCTTATCTTACTGGTACTGAAAGAAATTTTTTTCCTTTTATCTCACTATCCTATGCAGCAAGTGTGTGTTTTTTTTTTTTTTTTTCTAGTTTATCTATTCTGGTGTATTTTCCCATATGTTTGATACCTTCTCCCTGAAATTATTCTGCAGAACATCTTGTTTATTTTGAGCTTTGATATTATCTGCTTTGTACTGCTAACTGATAGAAAAATGTCTCCATTCCTTTTGAGAATAATTTACGAAGATGAAGCTTTGTGGCTTTAATGTTTTTCTGTATTTTTTTTCTCTCGTGTCTCCTGTACTGTAGATTTGATGAGGAGAAAAAGGAAAGTGGGGACACTGAACAGGAGCACGTTGCATGTAGGAGGGAATAAATTACAAATGATCTGTAAGTTTGAGAGAAACAGAGGCAGAAGAGCGCTTCCTTTTACAGCTGTCGATGGCCAATTATATTGTCTTCAGCCAGAATTAACCTGCTATCAATGTGCCTACCACCCTTCCTTTTACCCTCTCTATCTGGCCAGTCTTCTGTATTGGGCCTTTCAGTGGTTCAAGTCTAGCTGGCCTCTGGTTGGTAAGAAAAGCTAATGCAAAATTTGGTGTCCACAAGCAAAAGATATGAAAAGCTTTGGTAGTAAATCTGTAGCACAGAGATAGCGAGCAATACTTCTTAGCTGGCTCATTACTCACTGAATTCTTTTGATTGGGTGTGGAGTTTAATAAAAAGAGAAACAAGGGTGAAGTGCAGCTCTGTTGGTTTTTAAAAGCAGAGTTCTCCAGCCTCTCCTTGGTTTGTACACAAAACAACTCTGTTTTTTTCTGATCTTGCTCATGTTGAGAGGTTTGCAGACCAATTCAATGGGTTCTAGCTATTGTATGGCTTAGAGTCACAGATTCTCATCACCCTGTCTACGCCCTGGCTGCAAAGCTTGGATCCAGACTGCCATACTTTCCTTTTGGCCCATTAGGGAGATCCAAACTAGAGATGAATCCTAGGCTGAATCTTGTACATCTACCTGTTAAATTCAGCTATAGATCTGGTCTTGTTTGTAGCCTTTCCAGGACAGGAGAAGAAAAAGCTGGCTGGAAAACTGTGTATCAAATGGAACAGGGTGCCCTTTGCTAAATTCCCCAATGTGTGTTCAAAACTGGGAATTCTTACTGTCACAGTTTGTTTTTCAAGACAGTCCCAACTATTGGATCAAATTAGCACCTCATGGACAAGTGACAGCATTCCTGACATGGCAGGTCAGTTTGTTGTCACTGGTGGTCTCTTTGTAACTGATCTTTGGGCTATGGTGCCCAACTAGGGAACTGGAAGAGGTTAGGTACTAAAATGTTCAGAAGCTTTTGGTTTTTTTACCTAAATAGAAAACCCATTTTGATTTGGGAAGAGTCCCCATTGCGTGTAGGAGGAGGAGAGCACTTATAAGGCAGGGCATTGGTGTCACGCTTGCATCCAAAGCCCAAGGAGTCACACCGGGGTGTGGGAAATCTCTGTTCAGTCCCCTTTCCTGCAGAGATTGGCTCTGCATTTCTCATGGGCCCCTAAAGGTGCCCTGGCTTCTGGGCTATTGAGGGATACTGAAGTGGGAAACATCCTCAAGCCTTAGTGACAGGGTTCTCCACTGTGTAAAGGCTTGGTGGATTCATCAGTTTTGTTCGTTACCTGCTCTTTGATTTCTATTTTTCCCCCCAATATAGTTAATAGCTGGTATGTCCCTTCAGAGATGCTGAGTGTTTGCAGGGGTATGTTTGATTTGCAGAGCGCTGCTTCCTTCTTTCCTTGTATGACTGGGGTAATGTATAGGTTTAAAAAAAGAATTGTAACAACAAAATGATGATATCTTTCAGAGGGAAGAAGATGCCTGGCAGTCTGGACTTGCCTTAAAATTCACCTTGAAGCCTGTTTTGAAATGTGTTCTAGCTTTTTTAGAAACAGGCTCTGTACAGCTGTGTTAGCATCATTGCTTTTCTTCAGCTTGCTTGCTTGTCTTCCAGCTCGTGATAAACTGCAGTTTATCTGTGCACAGCTGGTCTTTCCTGGCTGGATTTCAGCTGGTCTGCACTAAAAACAGTGAGTGGATAAAAAAGCTGTGATGCAAGCAGAGGTAATTTCTGAACTTTATATTTGGGGAGTATGTGGCTTTTCCCCCTCCTTTGTGAAGGAGAGGATTGTCATCTCTCAGTTTCAGGAGATAGCATGAAAATATTTCAGTGACTGTGGTAACAAGGTGGAATCTCCATCCAGAATCCTGTTTCATCCGGTGAAACTGTCTTTTCTCTGCAGTTGGATGAGGTGATTTTAAAGAGGCCTTTTCATAACAGCTGTAGAAATCTGTCAGTAGAAGCTTTTCAGATCACCCTTATGGGAACACGGTATTCTCCAGAGCATTTTGCAGTGCTCTAGGTCTTGGTGGTCTTGTCAGCACTGGTAACAACAAGCAAATTGTTTGCATTCTTCACATCTGGTTGCTTTTTTTCAAATGGTCTGCAGTGTTGCATTAATAATAACCAGTAGCACTCTGAGATGCTAACTTTCTATTCAAAGCTGTTCTGGAGGCTCTGTACAGTGTAGTTGTGCTCCTCAAGATAAATTTCTGTCTATTCACAGGCAGTTGAGAAATTACAGCAAGATTTTCATGACTATCAGTGAAGCTCAGGCTTCTAATTAGAGCCAGAAAGTTGAAATCATGTTCACCCAAATGTAATACCCTATTACAAATAGAATAATTTCAGTAAAAAATGAAAACGAGGTGCTCAGCTTTACATTTGTGCATCCCTGGATGGAGCCAACAAGAACTTAAGTCTATTTGTATTAGCAATGTGTTTGGATTTCTATGTGGAGAGCTGTTTAACAGTGGCAGCATATGAAATTCAAGTTAAGTGGAGCAAGGAAATGCCATACAATTATTAATGTGAAATCTGACAGAGAGAACAATTTTCTACCCTTGAGCGATTTGAAAGGGTTTGCAGCCTTCATCCAAAAAGGCATTGCTTAAAGCAATGCTCTGTTCTGTGGAGACAAACAACAGTACAACAGTCATCTAGAAATGCATAATTTCATATCTCATGCTATTAGTCAACTGACAGAATTCATTGTTTCCCCTAGCATTTTATATGGTGCAGAAATCTTTTTTTTTTCCTCCTGTCATTGATTCTGTAAATAATTTAACTTCTGAACTTCATTTTTTCTTTTGTATATAAGATAGAAATGATATTCTCCCTGAGTTGGTAAAGGGTTTCTCTGCCTTAAAGGAAGATTTATAACTGCAAGACATTATTAGCTATTATTTCATTTTGTTAACATATAGTGAATTCATTTCTTTAAATATAATCTTCAGAAAAGTAAATAGACTGCAGAGAGGAAAGGGAAGAAAGGCATACCTTTGATCTCGCGTGCCTCACCACACTTTGCTTGGCAGTAATGTTAAGATATTCATCAAAACCAGCATTTTGAATACACAACTTCAGGAAGCTGTTCAGTTACATAAGCAGATAGGAGGAAAACTGAATTGGAGCTTTCTTTTCTTAAATAGAAGATATTTAACAAAAAGATATTGACAAGAAGTAAAATATGAAAAAAATAAAGGGTGAATTTCTCTGGCTATTGATGCAGGTTCCCTATCCTTTCATGCGGTTTTGAATAACTGTTCTAAGAACTGTTGTTTGTCGTCCTCTAACAGAGGAGAGGGAAGCTGTTCTTATTGACAGAAAATTGTGTGGGGTGATTTCCACTAAAATTAAACCTGATGATGCAAAGATCTTACGTTATATCTTCTCCTTGCTTCATTGATCATGTACCTGCAATTTCCAGAGGGATTTAAGACTCACTTTAAATATAATTAAGATGCAAATGTGCCTTGATATGGCAACTTGAAATATTGGGCAGATTTGTAGATGAGATCATAGGGAGACAGGCAGGGAACTGAGTCACATGAGATAATATTGAGACATTGACTGCTCTGCTTGTGAGGCTAGTGGGGAATTGCTGTTCCAGATAGCAGAGCTCTTGCTGGATTTTAGAGATAAGCACTCCAGTCAGATAAAGCAGTGAGGGAAGGAGTATTTTCAAGGATAGGCAAGGATTAAAGGATTATTTTTTGATGCTGTGATAGTAAAGTGCAAGTTGGGATTGCATATTTCAAATATTAGCATAATATATCCATGTAAAGCTAGAACAGTAGAACAGTAATGTTTAAACTGAGTGATTGTTTTGGCTTTCTGCATTTTCCAAACTATATATGTTTAAACATATGCTACAAAAAGACACAGGTAAGGCATCAACTGTGTGTCTTTGGGAACCACGACTGTACGCCACAAGATTTCTGTGGTGTGAACCAGACAGGCAATATTTACTAACCTCTATTAGTAGGTTCTCTATCTGAAGTACAAACCTGCACAAATACTGTAAGTATTTGCCGTATGAGATTTCCCGACACTGCCTGAGTCTGAACTGCTCTCTTAGGAATCACATTTTAGTGTGTCTTTTAAGGATATTGAAGCCCATAAGTAACACTGATGCTATCTGCTAAGTGTAAAGCTGCTCATAATTTCTAGATAGTGTATTCTGTTACTAACTTACTAATAACTTATTTCACCCTTCTTTATTTCTTGAACACTCATCATGGCGCTGCCCCTTTAGTCATGGCCCATGTTTGTAAGGACCTTCCCTGTCATCTTTACTGTTAACTGTGAGGAGTTAATATTGTTGGGATAATTTTTTGCATGTAATGTAGTATCCAGTCTCCTACAGAAACGTGATGAAAAAGAGATTTTGACTTCTTCAGAAAATTACTTTTTTTCTTTTTCTTTTTTTTTTTT
>VZSV01000278.1:512427-529287 GCA_013398735.1 Nothocercus julius
AAAAAGTAGTGATTTAGTGCCAGCATCCTCTGGCTCTGTTATTCTTGTACTTGGGCTTTAATGCACAAGACGTGTGTGTGTGCGTGGGCTTGTGCGAGTGTCAGTTATGAGCTGGGAAGGAGCGCTCTGCTGAATTGAAAACAAATTGTTTTGGAATTGTGGCAGGTTTGCACATTCCCACCAAATAGTACTTTTTTTTTAACAAGCAACTTTTGTAATGAAGCAGTCTTCGCGTGATAGATGTGGCTTCCGTTATCTCTGAACAGACTTAGTTAGGAGAAGGTTCCCAGTCTTTACAGCAGATTCAGAAATGGGAAGTGTGAAAGGGCAAACTGCATGTTGCCTTCCTGTTTTTAAAGAGCTAGGTCATTTTCCAATTTGCCTTTTAAAGATCATTACCTTTACCACAGGGATTGTATGATACAGTATCTACAGGAGAATGAATTTGACAGCCCAGGCTGTCCCCTGCAGTTCTTCCGCCTGGATTTTGATAATTAAGTGGCAATAAAGAGATGGCCCTTACTGTCATTTCTTCAGTGTAGCACAGATGAAGTACTTCGATCAAGGAAGTAAGATTAAATTATTTGAACTCTACCAAGCAGTGTGCATTTTCTTCAAAATAGAATATTGTATCAGATAATGTGATAACACATTTTTATCTGATCATTAGCAAATACCTTTTCTGCATGAAACAGCACATGAAAACAAACTTAAGATGGTCCTTGAAAGGTGTGCTTTTTAACTTCCGTGTTTTGGTCAAACTCCAACCTACTTAGCTTATTTTCTAGTGAATTAAATCTTCCAGTCCTGCACTCGGATTGTACTCCATTTCCTTCCCTAAAGTCTTTACAGAATAACGCGAATGAGGGTAATGCCACAGCGGTATTTGTAACCTCTCTGTTATGAAGTGTTGCAGTTATTCCGTGAATCACACACATCTCCAGGGAGCTAGTACTGAAGTCTAAAAGATGTGTGTGTATTCTTAACTGTGAGCCTGTGTTCTTTCCCTGAGGTTTACTATTTACTGTAACTATTTAAGTAATAGTTATAGGATGCTTTTACGATGCATGCACATGCCTTTTATCTGCGTGCACACCCCCTTCTGGATGTTTTCCTTTCACTGCCCATGGTGTTTTTGTTTGTTGCTCCTTCTCGAGTCGCTGTGGGTAAGGAATAGCACAGCAGCAGATGGTTCTTTGCAGCAGGAGTTGATGTCTGTCCCCCCTGCCCTCAGAGCAGTGAAAGCTCTGCTGCACAGCCCAGTAGCCATCAAGAAGTTGTAGTAAGACCTTGAGTTATTACAGTACAATGAGAAATGGGAGCCAAACACCATTTCCTCTGAGCTGCCGGCTCTTGATATGTAGGCCTTAAAAGCCCCAGCCAGAGATGCTTGGTAGTGCCTACCAAAACTGGCAAATGAACCATCCGCTCCAGCCCTGACAAGTAAAAGGTACTTCCTCTTGTAGCACAGGCAGCATTCAATCCTTCCCTGTGCTTATGGACCAAGTAAGCAAATTGCCCTGCACAGTATCACAGGTGGATTTTTTTTCCCAGACAATACGTTCACATCTTTCTCCTAGACTAATGTCTCTTTGTCCAGGTGACACCTCTTTGCATTTCTCCCATCCTCTGTCATGTGAACTCAGCTACTTAACATCCACTTCGCCTCTCTTTGCAGTGCTTCCCAGTTGACCACCTGCCCACACTTAGTCTTTTGCCACCTCTGATCAACAAAATCCAGCAAAATAATTCCCTGGGCTTGTATCAAGCTGGTTCATGCATGATGAACTTTCAACATCATTTGCCAGGTGGCTTGGCAGTTCGGGGAGTACAGGGTCAATGTGTCTGTGCCGCAGTTGGTGGGCAGGCGTGGAGCCGGTGCAAGTGCAATATGCTCTGAGTGAGTCTGTCTGCCTTTCTATATATTTATGTAGGTAGGCAGCTTCACGATGGCACCTAAGATGAGGGATAGACAAAGTGTGTTTAAATGAGCCATAAAGATAATTTCTTTCAGACAAAGCTGAGTGCTCTGGCCTTGTCATGACATGGAAATGTCTGTGATGTTGCCATTCTGTTCGGTGCTTAGTGTGGTTGTAATCAAGTTCTGTTTTATCTTAACTTTTCTGAGATACCAATAAGTAGTACTACTCCAAAACTTCACTCTCCCAAATAAAATACATATATTTTAAGGTCTCTCTCTCTCTCTCTCTCTCTCTCTCTCTCTCTCTCTCTCTCTCTCTCTCTCTGTAAGAGCTTCTGTAAGTGCTCAGTGATTAGGAAAAAATCATACATCTTCTCTAAAATGAAGAGATCGTGATTCATTTCTGCAATTGAGAGGTGAAATTTTCAGCTAGATGTGTCTATAAGCACAGAAAGAAAACAAAATTCAGGTTCTGTCTTGCATGAAAGCTTCATTATTCAGAGCTGTTATTGTGCGGAGAGATATACGTAGAGAGTGGGGTGATGAAAACGCCTTTTATAAATATCCTTGCAATCGCTGCTCTTCTGAAACACTTGATGTCATCCCAGTTTCCTCTGCTCAGTACAAGCGTTCAGCCAGTGACAAGCTCTTGTCTGACTTGCTTGTGGAGCAGTGGGATTTGGAGATGGATGAATCACCAGAGAAGTCAATCTATGCAATAACCTTTCAGGTTTATTAGGTGGTTAACACCCCCGACTACTCTTTATTTTTGTCAACAGAAAAGGTGTAGCTTGGGAAGTGGCATTGCAAGCTCCCTGCATTGTTCTGCAACATGGAATCGTAAGGAAAATTTTCCAAAACAAAAGCTGGTTGAGTCTCTGTTGCCCATTCAGTCTCTGGCTCCTTCTCTGCAGTAACAATGAACCTGGTTGCGCTGTCCAGCGTTCTACATGCTGGAGTGCTCTGGTCTCCAGGGAACTGCTTTGTCAGGATGCCAGGCGTGACAGCTTCCAAGATAGGAAGCACCCTGAGCTCCTGGAATGCTGTTCCAAAGTGCCAGGGCCCTGGCCTCCCGTGGAGGCTCCACGTGGTCTGTGACATGACCGGCAGTCAGGTTGTTGGCTTCTGTGGGAGGAGACGGTACCGCCAGCCACAAGTGCCCCCAAGCATTGAACTGCCAGTTCTAATGGTAATTGAAGACATTCCCTAATTAATTCTGTAGGCCGCTCTGCAGCACTGTGTGGTCTTGTTTTCAGTGTGAAATTGGTTTGTATTCTGAGCAGCCCCCAATCTTAGGAAGCTACAGCTTTCCTTCTGTTATTTCTCACCCAAAGTTCTAGAATTAGTCTACCCAAAATTGTGAAATTAAACAACAAAAACCCACACCTTTGGAAGCTTCCTTCTATTCCTTTTAGTTGTGAGCCTGCCCATTATTAAAGCTTTTCATTGTACTAGAAATGCAAATATGCTTATCATAAATAAGAGCAGATATCTTAATGTGATCCCTGGATTTCCTTTCCAGGGAATTTAGTCATTGCTTTCTCATTTTGCTCTCTGATCTCTCCATATGGCTTGTTGAGCACACACTCAGCATACTTTCTTTGATTTTCCTTAGGTTTTACATTTTCTCAGATCAGTCAACAATACAGAGGCTTACAGGTCACTTGAGGAGCAAAATAGTAAATCACAGAATAGTTGAGGTTGGAAGGGACCTCTAGAGATCATGTAGTCCAACCCTCCTGCTCTAGGGACACCTAGAGCATGTGGCACAGGGTGGCATCTAGGCGGGTTTTGAAGTCAGAGAAGGAGACTCCACAGCCTCTCTGGGCAACCTGTTCCAGGGCTCTGCCACCCTCTTAGTAAGAAGTAAATATACTGGTGCATGCCAGTATTTTTAATTAATCTTAGTCTTCTATGATGCTTTCCTTCTGAGAAGAAAATAAATAAATAAAATGAATATTGTTTTGACTGATTTTCAATTCAATGCACTGGAACTAGTAAACACTGATCTAACTTGCACTAGTTAACATTCATTTTTAACTAGACACTGGTCAGACCTATCTGCATTCTAAAAGAATAAAGGACTCAAACTTTAAAAAAGAAAAATTATACCTGTTTTTTCCTAACTTAATTCTCCAGAGGACCATACCCCACTATGCCAGTTCAAAGCATTTAGACTATATGAACCTCAACACGCATTTATGTTCTTACCTGAGTCTTGGTTATGATGATCTCTGATATGAAATTATACAGGCTTAAGTGCTCTGAAGAATCTAGGCCTTAACCTTGTAATCATTCCATTTTAAACATCAACACTACTGAAATGATAGGCATAGACTTAAACACTGTGGTCAGAGGATGAGGGGTTCCACGCCACATCCATTATTATATTGAATGCTGGATATTTAATTCCCTGACAATCTGATTAATATTCTCTGTTTTTAAGAAACTTCAAGAAATTTAAGAAAGTATGTTATAGAATTTAAAATATTAACAACTGGGGAGGGTTTATTTCTGCCTGCCTCCTCCCAGACAAAGTCTGTTGCAGAAGAAACTTTCTTCCCATGCTGTTGAAGGAACTTCCCTCCAACCCTGTGTGCTTGATACCAGACCTCAGTGTTTTTACTGATACCTTAATACTGCCTTTGTTTGTAGGCAGCCCAGAAGGTGCATCTGTGAGATCATTGTGCTTAGACTTGTTGCTTCCATCAGAGCAGTTTGTTCAAAAGTGTCAGATTAATTTCTATGAATGTGAATATTATGTGAGCTAAAGCAAGTGAATTGTGTGCCAACAAAGAATGAGGCTTTTGACTATAGAGTTGGAAAGGCTGTGTTTTTTTTTTTTTTAAAAGATGAAATCTAAATGTTTAGTATATTAAACTAATCTCTCACATGAACTTTCACAGTCATTTTGGCCCTGTCACAGTCTCTGTTACTCTTTCACCATAGTTTAAGCATCTGATGCAGATCTGACGCTGAACATGCACAGATAGAGCATGCCACAGAGAAATGTTTGACTTAGAATCATATTCTTTGGTCCCATTGCAGTTTTTCTGGCACTGTGGCTTGTCATAGTTGAATAAGTTACGAAATTCCACTCTTTTCTGATTTTAAACGTGCTTCGGAATGAAGACTACAATATTAAGAGTGTAATACACAATAATGGTTAGATCAGTGAATTGTAGCTCCAGGTTTTATTATCATAGGTTGTTATATGAGTCATGAGCAAGTCATTTTCAGGCTTTCTGTTCTTCCATATCTGTAGAATGCATGTGACTTTTAATTATATACCATAAAGTCTGTATTGATAGACAGTTTGTTATTTCTAGAACACCTGAGCCAGCAGGAATGCTGTAGCATCTTGTAGAGTGGTTGTTGCACTTGTATATTCACAGAAGTTGGTTCCCTGGATTTGTTCAGAAGATTTGATTTGTTCTCTGCTTCCCCACTATGAAGCAGAGAAAGGCTCTAGGAGCTCAGCCTCTGGATTTTGAGTCTTCTTATATATAAGGTGAGTTAGATGCACCTTGTAAGAGGCAGCACAGTTGGATTCTGGTCTCTGCAATGATTGAAAACCTTGGAAAGGGAGGAAGGAAATGCAGCTGGCTAGAATCTAACTAAACAAACGGAAGTGTTGGAACGAGCATTAATTACAATGTTTGAAAAAACTGTTTTGCAGATAATCGCCTTTGATGAGTTACGGACAGACTTCAAAAGCCCAATAGATCAGTGCAACCCAGTCCACGCAGTGAGTACAACCAGGAGCTTGCTAAGCAATAACTACTAAAGAGCGAGCGATGCACTAAGCTATCAGTGGGAGTGTGAGCATTGAAATGAATGTCGTGGCTGTTGGGAATACGATCGTGGTGTGCCAGTTTGCTTTATCAGGCCTCTCTGAGGCAGCCACATGGCAACTCTTTATGCTGATAGCTCTCTTTCCTGAAGACAGGAAGGCACTTTGAAAGTTCAAAAATTTGAAGGACTTTTTTTTTTTTTCTCCATCTTTTCACTTTATGACACCACTTTTTCTTCTTAAAATCCTTTGCTTTCTCTGCCTTAAGCATGGGATGACCACGTTCCCCAGTGCCATGTGTATTGACTAGAGGCTTGAAGGACTCGGTAAGAGGAGCTGTCCTAGGCCTGCCTGTCTTACGGCAGGGCTCTAAGTTCTGCTGCAGTTTGAAGAGCGAATAACACATTCAGTTGCATCTCTTGTGAGAAAGGTTAAATAGTGCCCTACAACAGTGAAGCTGGCTTTACCTAGTGGATCAAACTGCAACATAGATTTAAGCTTATAAAATTACTACTTTAAATGACATGTAATTTAGAATGATTTGGTTAACTACAGTTGAACTTGGATCAGATGTCCGCTACCATAACTGAAATAAGTCAAGCAATAATCTCACTCCCTGTGAGAAAATCTGATGTTCACTCATGCATTTTTCCGTTGTGCTTTTAAGAGTATTTTACCAAGAAGATGTTGAATTAAGGAGAAATCAAAGATTTCAATGTCAGAGCTGATCACTGAATTCAAATCTCCTAATTCACACTGTATTACTTAGACTTTCCCCAGTTGCAATTAGGCATCTGTCTGCTAAAGTGGGTTGGGAGGATAATCTTTTCACCTGCACTTAGCTCCCACTGGAGGCAAGAAAGATTTCTGCAGGTGCACAGGCACATCCATTTACTTCTGATCTCGTGATTACAGTCATGAATCTAAAATTTCTGAAGCTCTTTAAGATCACGGACGTCAAAGAGAGAGATCAGTCTGCCATTGTCTTGCCAAAATGACAGACTTTTGTTTTAGAGTGGTAAAACTTGGCTAAAGTATCCTAATAATTACCAGATTTTTAGAGAATAAGAAAGTCATCCTCAAAGGGGAAAGGAATTTGCAGGGCTTAGAAACTTAGAGGATGTATAGTCCTATAGGCAGGGTATTCACTAGTGACGTTGGTATATAGGTGCCTTGTGCCAGCACTATATTAAAAAAAATAAAAATAAAAAATTCAGGATGATTGGGAAAGGGAGAGGTAAAGAGGTATTTTTTGCAGAACAAAATTAAAACTCAAAGGTTGGAGCAATCTTAAGACATTTGAAGAGCACAGTCTTACAGAGCTGTGTCATTATCTGTTTAAAAAAGATAACTGTTGAGTATAGTTTTTTCCCCATGTCTGGAAGAAAACATTGCTCAGTCATAAGCTTATGTTAAGATTCACACCAGTCAAGTGCTTTGACTTAGTGTAAAACTGCTTTTAGTTTCAAATGGCCTCACTGATCTTGAGCACAGAGCACGAGGTCTGTTCTGTGTTAAGGCTCAGGAATGCAGGTAAATACTAAAAGTTATTACAATTGATGAGTCTGACTCCAAAGATGCTCTAAGCAAGATTCACAGAAATAAAATATACCAAGACAGGTTTTCTTTTAAATGACTTATAGTGAGCAATTCACCAAGAAAACCAGATCTGCTCTGCACACATGCCATGACTGAGACCTATGATAAATTCTACTGTTGATTACACTGTTGGAAAGTAGGGTGGTTTTGTTGCCTTATCTGCTGTCAGACTGCTCAGTTACAGTGACTTTCAGTATTTATGAATGTGTTCATTGCTTAAAGTCACATTTCTTGAACTTTACAGATATAATTTACAAAAAGGTGTTTTGTAACCTGCAGAGAAGTTGCAGCTTCCAACTCAAGGCTAGCTGTGGCTCGAATCCCCACTTTATCCAGTTTTATACCGTAAGAGATGAAAAAGTAACTAACATAAAAATATTGAAATGAGTAAGTTATTTGACTTGCAAGCAGTAGATAAGAAGTGAGTACTGCTGGGTAAATTAATAATGTATGTTGTTTCCTTGCGCCCAATAATTATATTTTTTGACCCACTATAATTTTAATATGTTGCTTTAATTTATAACACCAGCTAATCCCATCTCTTTTTCCCACTTCTCTTTGACAGCGAGAGCGATTGAGAAATATTGAGCGTATTTGCTTCCTCCTGCGAAAGGTGAGCATATACTAGCCCAGGTTTGGAGAAGTCTGTGAAAAGTGAAGCCACTGAGTGGTGGTCTACATTCATTCTCTTTGCATAATTCTCTTGCCACATGGATGAAAGGCTGAGTTGCACTGCAGAAGTGGAAGTCATGGTGACTTTGTAAAGGCAGAATAAGACACATTATATGAGGTTAAAGTAAGCCAGAATTTCTAAGTAAGAACTGAAACTTCAGAACACCTGTCCCTTTGTTTGGAGCATGTTTTTCAGAGATGACTGTTTGCTTTACAATTGTAGCTTCAAGTAATTTATAGCCATGTCATCTGATGATACCACCATGGCATGGGTGTTAGAAACATGGTTTTCTGGACAGTGGCTTACAATTTGATAAATTAAACATTTTATTAATGGTAGGTTTAGTATTTGAGTTTTTTAACTGGTTGAATAGAAAATTTGAGGTAATATTTATTTTGACTTGAGCCGAGAGTTGCTGAATGCCTCAGTTTCTGTGAGGTTTGAAGAAGCTGGTGAATTGTAGAGTACATTCATATGTTACATCTTTCCTCTGTAGCTTGAAAGAGTTTTCATAAACATTCTGTCATCTTGACTCTGTGAAGTCAAAATAACCATAATTCCAAACTATTCTACTTTATATATCCAAGTTTTTATGAATTACTTTCATCAGAAGAGCAATGGAGCCACCTAAATTACTCTGCCTTTTTCCTTAAAAGGTTATCATTGAAGTACAGACTGTAGATTGCATCTTAATGAAACTGATTGCCGTATTCTGAGATGTTTTTGCAAAACCAGAGCAAGAGTGGTTGGCTCAGGTTGATCCAAAGATGTGCTGTGGCCACATCTGCATTGGTTAAATGACATTCTCATATGGATCAGGATTTGAGACCTATCTGTTTGGCACCATTGTGCACATGTGGCTGTCAAGAACCTCATTCAAGTACTTACTTAACATGCTTATGACACAAGGGATGTGACAAGTAGAGAAAATACTTATTAATAATTGTTTTCTGTTTTGTGAAGCTGGCACCCAGCCAGTTTCAAGCTATGTCCCAGTTTCTTTGATGTAAAGCAACTGGCGAGTGGTAATGAATTAATATGTGAGCCCCATGGGAATGTCTTGCCAGCATCAGTGTTTACTTCCTACTGGGTCTCAGACTCTCTGAACAGTAAAATGGAGCATTTTGGCTACTTACAGACTCTGTGCATATCAAGGACTGGGCTGCTTCTGCTTCACTTAAAGAGTTTGCTAATTCAGCCTCACCTTCAAAGTTCTTTGGGGAAACATTTATTTTAATTGGGAGATGAGATGCAAGAAGAGGATGGTGGAATAACTACGGCGATTCAAATCTGACAATCAGTGACAGTAGCTGTGGCCTACATAGCACAAAGGATACACTCTGTAGGGCAAAAATGTTGGAAAAAGAGTGAAGATACTGAGTGTCTGTTATATAGGTAGAGGAAAAGAACAGTTAGGGTATTTTCAGCAAGCACTAAATCTGTCTCTTTGTAGGGATATAGAGGTTTATAGGTTGGCTATAAAAATATGTTCAGTTTCAGTATAGCCTGTTTTAAAAGCTGACTGGCTAGATATGATTTTGAAAAGACATTCTGCAGCCAGGGACTTTCTGACATTTGATTTGGGAAAAATATTTCTATATCATTAATGCACCAAATAAGGGAGTATGTAAAGCAGGTATGTATGGTGCTGGTGTGTGGGCAAATATAGTGTGATAGAATTAGATAAGCCTAACTTTTCTCATCACTGGAGAATAAGTATATAAAGAAACTATGAATTTTGAATAGCCATGGACAAATAGCTTGGATCCTGATGTAAGCAACAGGAAGGAATTATTTTCTGAAGGCGGCATTATGCCAAGTTCCCTCAGGACACACAGATCTCGTTTCATTCAGTGGCTTCTTTGGGGGCTTTTGGGGATGTATTTGTGAGCCTACACGTGTGGCTTGAATTGATGAGCGTTGCATTGTGTGGCCACTGGTGTGTTACACAGCTGTGACATGGTGCGGGAGAGGCACGTGTTGGCACTGGCAACTGCATCTCTATCTACCCTATCTCTTTTGCTCAATTTTGTCATCAGTTTCCTACCTTTCAGCCCTGCAGCTCTGCTGTTTGGGCCGGCATAAGAACAACATAAAAGCTGGTGCTTAAATTACCAGCAACTCGTCCATAAAAACACGTGCTATTGCCATTCCCAGTAAAAGTGACATACCTAGTAAAAGAGGGGCTCTTCCAGGAACAAAGAGAAATGTAGACAAAGCCACAGCACTGGCAAGGTGGAGGAAGTCCCTGTTCTCCACTGATTTTTCTGTGGCAGATCTCGGAAAGAGCTCAGGACGGGACCGAGTTCTCGTGGCCTCCGTTTGCTCCACGTGCCTCCTGTCCTGCCTTTGCTTCTCCAAGGATGAGCCCACATGGTGCTGCGAGGTACACGAGCAGGATGAATTTCCTGCTTAACATATGGTCTATATACTTAGTCAAGCACTGTAATATTATTACTTTACCTCTGAGGAAACTTAAATTGAGTTGTGATTAGGTTGTGACTAAAAGCAACAGCATCATAATGTTTGAATTGAGTTGCAAATCCATAGTCTAGGGAGGAAAGTTAATTGAACTTGCTTAATTCTCAGCAAACATTTCAGAGTTTGCTCATGCCAAACACTGCTGAAAAGTATAAGTGACCTTTCTCAAAAAAAACAGCAAATATTTATTTTTTAACTTCTTTAAATTCAAATAAGAGTGATTTATGAACAGGAAAACTGGAACTGGTTTACCTGGGAGGGAACTGAGATAAAAAGACAGATTTTTTTTTTTTGTTCATTTACCTACTGCAGTGGAAATATTTTAGCTAGGTGAGGCATAAAATTCACAAAACTGCAAGTGTAAAAAAAAATTGTGCCAGAACACAACCCTTTATCTTG
Source organism: Nothocercus julius (assembly GCA_013398735.1). Taxonomy (NCBI): domain Eukaryota; kingdom Metazoa; phylum Chordata; class Aves; order Tinamiformes; family Tinamidae; genus Nothocercus; species Nothocercus julius. Next base: position 523,294 of record VZSV01000278.1, read on the forward strand.
ATTTTATTTGATTTTTTTACAAGTCCTGAAGGGATGATTGGAAGAGAGTAAATTCAGCAAGAAATCTGAGTGCAGGCAAGGTGACATTAACCTCAAAGATGTTCCAGCTGAACTTGAACTGTATTACAAAATATAAAAAATAAGCAAACAACATCCTCTCTCCTCTCCTTCCCCAACATTTGTTGTATACCCGTAATTACAGCCAGTTCAGCATTCCAGTTCTAGCAACAGGGGAGGGTAAATCCAGAGTTGGGGTGTTAAAAATTGTTTTCATCCTTTTCAAAGTATGTTTTAACACTCTAGCTGGGAAGCTGGGAGTTGTCAAAGCTTGCCCTGTTCTCCTAGTTCTGTCACTGAGGTTTCCAGTGAAGCTGTTTGAGGATTTGCTGAGTTTATATTTGCCTATAGCTTCAATCTCTATAGCAACTGTTCAAATTCAATCCAATAATGACTGAAAACTACTCCAATCTGACTGAGAGTTGTTGGGAGTGAAATTATTTGGTGTTTGGTGCTTAAAGGCTTTTATGATCTGTTTTACTAAAATGCTAATGAATGCAGACAATTGAGGAGTTATGAAAACCTAAAGCGCTAGAAAAAATTCACTTGTTCCTAAGACTGTTAAATAATAGTTCCAGTGTCCTCTTTTTTCTCTCTTTTTTTTCTTCACTGTTCTGTTAATTAAAATCAGAAATAAATAGGTCAGTTCTGTATGTTTGTGCTTTGTCATATAATATAGTTAAGTAAATTTATTAGCAGGTAAGCCACCAGGTTGGCTAAAGTATCCTAATAATTGCCAGATTTTTAGAGAATAAGAAAGTCATCCTCAAAAGGGAAAGAAGGAATTTGCAGGGCTTAGTAACTTAGAGGATGTATAGTCCTATAGGCAGGGTATTCACTAGTGATATTGGTGTATAGGTGCCTTGTGCCAGCACTATATTTAAAAAAAAAAAAAAAAAAAAAAAATCAGGATCATTGTTTTCTTTAGTAAAGATAGTGAAACGCTGTATCCTGCTGTTCCTGTGCAGGTGTTCAAAGCAGGAGTGATCACATGGGGAAAAGTTGTGTAACTGTTGCAAGCCTAAGAAGGGACAGCTCAAATTTTAGTTTCAGTCACAGTTTGGTCTTTCCTGCCCCTTTCACTCCAGGGAGGAAGTAAGACTTGGCAGTGCAATATGTGATGGAAATTGAAGTATCCTTCAAGGGAAGATATTCATGGTTATTCTTAATGCTATTACTCAAGAAAATATTTGCATGTAAAACTATATTAGGCTAAACCACTCTTTAATTCCATTTTAAAATGTTTATTCAATCATTAAAGTGGGAAACCAAGTATGACAAAGTAGACAACCTGTTGCCATACAATTGAGCTTCCTCCGCTACTGTTCTGGAGCATGTAAACTTATGTGCTTAATGTGTCAAAATATCACAAGAAACAGTATAATAGTACTGAAGTTGCAGCAAAAATTGCTATAACTGCTGCCTGTAATGTACTCCTGAAAGTAGAGGTCCAGCTGTCATGGGTAACAAAATTCACGCATTTGCTCCTCAAAGTTTTAGTGAAGATATTGGCAAAATTTGACTTACTGATGGGTTGTATTTGCAGTAAAATAAGTATTTGCATTGTAATAGGAAATACTGGGATTAATCTGAACACTGCTGCTAAGTTTAATGTGCTTTTCTTTGTACATTTAAGTGGAGTCAGCATCCAGCCCTGTGCAGCCTCTATGCAAAGACAGATAAACAAGACCGTAGTTAAAAGCTGAATGAAATGATTTTTTGGTCATATCTCATGTATGGATGGAAACTGTTTGTGTTGGGGAGTAGATTTCCTACCTTGCATTTAAATGCTGGTGTTTTCAGTAGATCTGTTAGAATAGCAGGGCAGGGCAGGGACTGTCTCTAGCACGTCTGTGCTGTACAGGCATCTTGTGCCTGCTCAAACTGACAGCCCTCACACTCCGGATCCGGGAGCAGCCCTGTAGTGAACCCGGAGTTTGCAGTATTTATGAAACTGTCAGTCTGAGGCAGACCCGGGGAGAAGGCCTGAGGGCCCTTCATGGGCCGTGCAGATGGCTCAACTTCATTATAATGATCACTGAGATTTCTGCACTCATAGACCTGCCTGCAAAATGAGGTGCTGGTTTTCTGGTTCCTAATGAGCAGCTGTGACACTAATTGCCATTCTGCCCAGATCTGGGAGCACGGGCAGGGCCTCGGGGGCTTTTGGGCTGATCCCGGCTGGGTCAGTTGGATGTTTTTGTTACCCTCTTTTGTATGAATGTGGTGAAAATTGGAGATTTTTGTCCTTTGGGGTTGCTAAGCCAGCTTCTGTTATTGGTTAACTTTTTTTTTAATTTCTGAATTAACTTGAAAAAAAATAAAAATCACAACAAAACCACACTTTGTTGTTTTCACAACAGCGATTGTGAAGATATCTCCTGATCCCTGCAGAAAAGAGAAGCTAGCAAAGGAGATGCACTTGCAAGATCAGAGCACATGTGTCTTTAATGGCCTATCTTCCAAGGACTGGGCAGTTTTTGAATTGAACTAGTCTTTGCAGGCCTTACAGTGGAGAAGCTTTTCATATTCCCCTTCATAATTTGCAATAAGCTCTGTAAAATTGAACTCTTTGTAGATATTCAGGTCATTATGGAATATTTATCAAGATCTTTCTCTGTCACTCGTGTCAAATAGTTATTATTATTTGTATTATGATAAGGCTTAAACACTGTAATCATAAACTAGCTCAGAGCAAAGCATTGTATAGATAGATTTTTAAAGACATTCCTTGCCTTTTTATTCGATTCGATCTTATTCGAAATCGATAGGTTTTAAATATAATTATCCCCATTTTACAGAGAATAAAAATAGACCATTAAGAGGTAAAATGATAGGCCTAAACACAGATATTTTCTAACAGCTGAGATGGAAACAGAGTCTAGAAATCCTGCATTTTAATATTAGATCTTGTACCATGTTACAGATGGACAGGCATTACTCAGGGAGAATGATAATTAGGTCCTTTGTGTTCCTTATTTCATTGTTAGCTGTCTGTGCTGTGGAATGACTTATGTTCATATGCACTTGATACTGCTTGAACAAAACTCAGTAATGCATTAGAATAAAGATATTCCCTTAACAAATGTTGACTTTGTGCTGCCACTTTGCATTGTGGGCCAGGAAGGGGGAGGGAGAAAATGCAGATGATGCAGACTTGTTTTTTATATGTGCTCTGCATTCACTCCATGAGACTCAGTCTCATATGCCTTGCTCTTCACTGGAGAAAATGTAAGACTACTTATGTGAACTTGGTAGGTTCTATATTACAGAAATACTTTATCCTAAAAGTTGTTCCAGTTGTTCCTTTGATGGCCAGAAATCCGTTTTTTTCCATTCACTTTCTTTGCAGGTAGTCACATATATCTACATAGCAAGTTCCTAGTTACTGCTTGATGTTTGGGTTAACGTAAGTGTGAATAACCTAAAATGCCCAAGATACAGGTTTCTTTCATAACAACTTTAACCATGCAGCTGAACTTCCAGGAAATGACTGTAAGCAACTAGAAGACAGTTTCCAGAGACCCAAATGAATATGGAGTTTAACAGGAGGATTAAATGAAAATGAACCTAGAAATTTCCACTAAAAAACTTTGGTGCATTTCCTTTAATGGCACTGTGTTGGGCGTTAGGGCAGCCCTGCAGAGAAAGTTTTGGAAGTCATGTAACTCCTCTCCCTAAAAAAAAGTGGGTTGGAAGGATACAATGGAAAACATTAAGTCGGAAGGCTGCTGATTGGGCACCAGGGTTGTGTTCTTGTTAAGCTGGTGACCTGAACTGGAATCTCTTCAGTTAAATAATAAATGTTAAAATTTTAAGTGCTAGGGTGTTTAGTGGGTGGGCATCCATCATAAAGACCTTTCTTTTCTGCAATTTGTGACAAAGATAAATCATTATTTTGGGAAAGGGTATAGTTATGCTATATATCACATTCTAAAACTAAAAAAAAAAAAAAGTGGAATGATAAATAACTGCCATCTGGAATCCAAACTGTGCAATTGTACTGTGATTTGTCATCCATACAAGCTAAGCTTTTGTGGATGCTGAAGTTGAAGGCATTGATACAGAGTAAGAGATGTCCAAATGTGTTAACTACTTGACGTTAAATGAATAACAAAATATGCTCCATGTGAGATGTAAAGGGTCCAAAAAGTCAGGAAACTGGACTCCATTATAGCATAGCTGCATGGGAGACATTGTAGTAGATTTTTCACTGCTTTAGGCCTTGTTTTAACTATTTGACAGATGAAAACCATAAAATGATTTCAAGCTAAAAGGTGCCACTCATTTATTTATTATTTTACTTTGATGTAGCTCCAAGACACAGCAAGGTATATAGGTGAACAGTGTATGAGACTGCATAGTTGATGAGAAATATGAACTGTTGGAGATTAATCTCTTAGATGACTTGAATGAAGATAACAGATTCTGAGAAAGGATATCAGAAAAAAAAAAGAGACAGACAGCTAAGAAATGGGGAAAAAAAGGAAAATGACCTTAGAAATAACTGTTCTGAATTAACATCATGTGATTTTCAGTTTCTGTTAGCTGCCCACTCACTTTTAATAGAAATAATCATCTTGGGTCTGAAAAAACATAATGAGGGAAACCATTGGAGGCTAAGGAAGTGTGTATTTTAGTTTAAAACAGTTATGTGTGTTTAGTTAAAACAGTCCATCCTAGCATGTTTTATTTTAAAACAGTTACTAACAAATTTGGTCTCTTTAGGATGTATATAGTATACCAAAATGGTAAAAGTAGCCTTTTATTTATTGTAGGAAACTCCTTTATAGAAGGTGAACCTTCAGTATTGGGTTTATACTTTCCTCTTCAAATCTATCCATAATGAATCTTAGCTCGTTAAGAACCCTTTTGTAACTGTTCACTCCTTTAGTTTCACAGCACTTCTGTGCAGGAGGCAGTAATAGAACCCCATTTTGCAGACAGAAATCTGGAGCACCAGCTGAGAAGGTAAGTGATTTGTCCCAGGCCTCTCAACGAGCCACTGGAGTAGAGCCAGCATTAGAAGTGGGTTCACATTGGCTCTGCACTGTGTGCTCCCTGCTCTCAGCTGCACTGTATGTCTGGGGACACACCTAGACACATAGGAGACTTGCAGAGATGGTTTGTATGCTGAAAAAATAGCTTAGCATCTAAACTCATAGAGGTGTCTTACTAACATCTGTTTTTTCTTCTGTTCCTTTCTTTTTAGCTAGTGTTGCCAGAGTACTCCATCCACAGCCTTTTCTGCATAATGTTTTTGTGCGCCCAGGAGTGGCTCACACTGGGGTTAAATGTTCCTCTGCTTTTTTATCACTTCTGGAGGTAAGCCTGTCCTTGTGTGCTGAGTGCTTGTTTACCTTTATTTGCCAGCTTGATGCAGATGCAAATTGCTTGAAGTACAAGCTGCAGTGATAGGAGGATAGCTGGATATCTTTTGCCTAGAAGCTACTTCTCTAAGCAGCTGAGATTCAAATTTCAAGAGAAAAAAAAATCATGGATCCTTAGGGTAGAGAAAGAAAACACCATATAAGTGTGGCTTTCAGTTGCTAAGGTAATTAGATATTCCCAGGAGCTTCAGGAGGCAATTGTTACGGCATAATCAAACTGAATGAAAACCTGGAATGAAGCAGTCTGGAAAACGAACTCAGTAAAGTACTAAATACCTCATACACAAAGAGTTGCAAGATATTCAGTGGGCTGAAGACCTTAGATGTTTTTGTCCAGCCCTGGCAAAGAAGCCTTTCCACTGGAGTCGTTGTATTTACTGGGCAGGTTTAAGGGATGTTTATTTATCTTCTTTAGTACCTTTATGCCTTTATGCATTTTTTTGCAGTATAAAATAGATTGTTGCTCTGTATTCCTGTACAGTAGAGAATTTCATTCTGCAAGAGAAGTTTCTGTTGGAGTAAGGATTGCAGATGATGATGAACTGTT